>CAJNOP010002865.1:0-15395 GCA_905250075.1 Rotaria sp. Silwood1
AAACTCTTGTTCAAGAACCTAATTTCTTAGATTAGTTGGTGGCTAAGGATTTTCATTATTAAAGTCTCGTGAAGGAATTGAAAATATAATTGAACAATCGAAGAAAAGTCGATCGAAATCAGCAAAGATTTGTTTCAATTGGAAAAACTAAACCATCGAATAGAAAAAAATCATCAGTATGATCTTCTGCTTTAGTTTTTATTATTTTTACTTTTTAAATACTGAAGAAAACTATGAAAAGTATATCTTTAACTATTTGGTTATCTCTTAGTTTACAACACTGTCAACAATCTGATAATGAATCGACATTCTTTCTTTTTCTTGCTAGCAACAATCGTTTATTGTAATTTGAATCAATTGTTTTTTTTATTTGAATATGTTTAGTAAAGTTGAGCAAGGAAAAGCTGCCTGTATGAATATTGAATAGATGCGTGTGACACTTCGTAGTTCAATGAATTGAAAGAATCTTATCAAAAAGAAGTTGCCTACTACGTAGCTCTTCTCACATAAGCTTAATCCAATCAGGAGCTTTTTTTAATTATAATTAAAACTAGTTACAGTTCATAAAAGTAAACAAACTAGCCCATATCTTCTATATATTTTGCATATGAACTCTGGTTACTAATTGAATGAGATTATTTATTTATATATTATTATAGAATTTCAAATGTCTACTGACATGAACTTATTTTAAACAAATGTATTGATTCTGAATTCTCGTTTTAGAAACGAATTTCTTTATAAGTGTTAATTAAAGAAGATTTTATATTAGAATTTAATTTTAAAGAAACGACAAAAGAAAAGTGAAGGATTTTGATTCATTGTCGAATGATTCAACGATATTAGTTAAATTTGTCTTTTTAAAGAAAAGAAAAAACGTTGTAATGATAAATGTATCCATTAAAACTTGATAATAATGAAATAGAATTACAAAAGAGTCTTTTTTTTATTCTAACAGAATTGACTCATTGAAATTCTAAGATCAAAAGATTATTTTCCTACTTCAGTTGCTTTTAAAAGATGACGTTAATGTTCTTTAAATTCCAGTAAATAGTCTGCACCAAATAATGGACATTTCACTAATGGATTTCCACGAACAAGAATTAAAGATTACTTTGAATTAAATTCGATTTCATTTTTAAATTTCATACCAATAAATTAGTATATACGATGCAGCACAAATCTCATA
Organism: Rotaria sp. Silwood1; assembly: GCA_905250075.1. Lineage (NCBI taxonomy): Eukaryota > Metazoa > Rotifera > Eurotatoria > Philodinida > Philodinidae > Rotaria > Rotaria sp. Silwood1. Next base: position 1,190 of record CAJNOP010002865.1, read on the forward strand.
TGGATTATATTCATCATAATTTAATGGATGGTCATCAATTGGATTTTTTTTCACAAACTATCTAGGGTGTGGGTGTATGTGTCGGTACGATCTTCTTTTCTCCTGTGCCCACACCCACACCCAACGGCTACATGTGTCAATAGAATATGTAAGATTATTGAACCATGTTCAATTTGTAAATGTACAAATGCGAGTCAATGTAGATATCTAACAGAATGTAAACTTTGTGAATGTGATTATGGACCATACTGTATACACAACAGAGCCCGAATCGAACCGACTTTTACGGGTTCGAGTTCGGTTCGGTTCGACTAATTTTTTAAAAAATTGGTTCGGGTTCGGTTCGGCTCGAATATGTCTTTAAAAAGTGGGTTCGAGTTCGGTTCGGTTTGACTATGTTTAAAAAAAATCGGTTCGAGTTCGGTTCGGTTCGGCTAAATTTTAAAAAAACCGGTTCGAGATCGGTTCGGCTCGACTCGAACCGAACCGAACCATTATAGTTCGGTTCGGTTCCTGATAGGCGTGCCATTTTCCTGTAAGTTTATTTTCAACTAAAACTGTTGCCAATATAAATTTAAATTAAATAAAATTTTTCTGATACCAAAATTTTAATTTACAATAAATTTAAATTGTTATGTGAAATAAATTTAAAATTATTTTAGATTTAAATTTTTGAGAATTAATTTCTGGAAGTAATAATTTTTTGTGAATTAAAATGCAACAGCCCAATCGTCAAAATACATGACTTCAAGAAAAATAGATCAGAAATAAAGAGAGAAACTGCTATTATACATTAACATCCGATCATCACTATAGTAGATCCCGTAAGAAAACGGCCGTGCTCCGTTCCTATTATTTTCTAACGATAATAAAAAGCTTGTACAAATACCATTGCTAGTAGACCTGAGAGATAAAAGGTTTCTTTTGATTTCTATAGATAACTATACAAAGTGAAACTTAAATTAATTAAAATGTAGCTTAAAACACTTCAAATTTATTTAGATGTAATCTAAATTATTTTGAGTTTATTGAATTTTTTTGAATTCTGTACAAATTCGATTTAAATTCAAAATAAAATGAAATCTTTTACAATTGATTTCTTGACTTGATAAATTTTTGTAAATATAAATTGATCGTCCACAATCCCTGATGTCAAATGTTCGATTAAAGATCGTTTGATAATCCCATATAGCATCACAATCTTACAAAAAAGATTATAGCTCAACTAATCATTTTTCTTATGTACTTGTCCATATTTATTCGCTTTTCAAAAATTAGTTAGGCGCAGTTCAGCTTAAGGTCCCTTTTTAGGAAGTGGTTCGAGTTCGGTTCGGTTCGATTCTGTTTTAAAAAGGGTGGTTCGGGTTCGGTTTGGTTCGACTACGTTTTTGAAAGAGCGGTTCGGGTTCGGTTCGGTTCGACTAAATTTTAAAAAAACCGGATCGAGATCGGTTCGGTTCGAGTTCGGTTCGTTTTCGGGCTCTGATACACAATCAAAGTGCATTAATGGAATATGTCATATAATTTCTCCTTGTTCAAAAAGAATCAGTAACTTTTATGCAAAAGATGGTCCATGCTTCCATCCGGATTACTGTGAGAAGACAAATGCTCTATTGGAACATATCCATGTTGTGCCAGTTCAGAATGTAATATTGATGATAAATGCATTCAAATAGCTCCATGCTCTCGTCATTATAACAATTTTCAATAAGAAACATGTTGCATATATGTGGCCATTTTGCTTCTTCTATTAAAGTTTATTTTTCATTTGTAAAACAAATATAGATGGACTTTTTAGTATTGAAGGAAAGTAAGAACGGTTGAGTGAACATTTGATGTTGGAACGTTTATACTTAACTGAATTTTATTCTCCTATTTTATTTTTTTTTTTCGAATTTACTGAATTAAAATATAATTTCGTTTGATACTACTAATTTCTTTAAATTTGAAAATTGTGCGGTGCATTCGTATCTCAATAAGATAGTCGATTAAATATGAAAATACAGGCAAATGTGGACGTTGGTATTGATATTATTCATTGAAGCGAAGGATCACATCCACATTCTCTTTTGATTACAGGTCATATTTGTTATTATTGATAAAACAAGATGAAGGGTGTGCGTGTAGATGAGCAGACATCACAGAGAACCCATACGGACGCTCCACATGCCTATATGCACAACTACAGCGACATCCTAATAAACCATCGGGTACCACAACATCAGGGTTAGTAGGTAAATACATAGTTTCAAATGAAGGAACAGGTGATATTTGATTTGCGAATGTAAATGTTTGTGTTGTGAATAAGTTAGACGATGATTCTGTTGTAAAAGTGATATTAAATGAAACTAGAACGGGACAAATCAAAGATAAATTTTGTTCTAAGAACTGTCATAGAAGTGAGTGTAACATCTTGCTCCATATGAATGCGTTTTAATGGTATCTGAGTGGTAAATGTTATATGCGACAAGATGAAACTTTCTTTTTCCTCTATATTATTAATAATAATCTGTCACAAATTTTTAAAAAAATGGACAATTACTGAGAAAAAAAAGAAAAACTAATAATAATTTTTATCATGTTCTATTGTGTAATTAAAAATTTAACATATAACAAACAACAGTTTTTTTAGAAATTATATCTCTCCGTTGATAAATAATTGACTAATATCTATAATAATTGGGTTTGAACGGTCCATTTCGATGCAAATCTAGATATGCTGATTGTTCCTCTGTTAGTTTTTCCAACTTTACACCCAAATAATCCAAATGTACCAGAGCTACTTTTTCATCCAACTACAATCAAAAAACATACTTAAGAAAAAAGTTTTATTCAATCAATGAAATAACATTTACATTTTTTGGAAGAGTATGAATTTCAATTGAATATTGTCCTTTTCTTTCATATAATTCAATTTGTGCTAGTATTTGATTTGAAAATGAATTACTCATAACAAAACTTGGATTACCATGTGCACAAGCTAGACATGGACAATAATCAACAATTATTTCATTTATAGATGATACTTACAAAGATTAACTACACGTCCATCAGCAGGTAGAATAACAGCTCGACCACTTGATAAATATCGACCTATAACAATAGAAAACGAGTCATCTAATAATTAATATCATTTGATATTAGATAATATTATATATATATATACTTGTGGTTTAATATTTTCAACTTTTACTGCATTGTTCTTTAACCAAACGACATCAATTTCAGTTTGACCAGATCCAATATTGCATAAAGTAGCCATATCACGCATTTCCATCATATGTTCACCACGAATTAGTTTTGTCGAACCAGTTGCTGTTACAAATATCTGACCAATTTTTACATGCTTCAGTCATTGTTGTTACTTCATAACCTAGAATAATGCATTCATTATTTATTATAATTAATACAGGTATAGATGTTCGTTACCATCCATCACAGCTTGTAAAGCACAAATTGGATCAATCTCAGTAATAATAACGCGTGCACCATAACCACTTAATGCTTTTGCACATCCTTTTCCAATTTTTCCATATCCAATGACTACGACAATTTTACCACCGATCATGACATCTGTAGCTCGTTTTATTCCATCAATAAGACTTTCACCACATCCATAGTTATTATCAAATTTTGATTTTGTTACACTATCATTAACATTGATGAATGGTATTTTTAATTCATCATTTTTCAATAATTTACGTAATTTTGTTATACCAGCTGTTGTTTCTTCACTAATACCATGTATCATACTTGTCAAATGTGGATATTTTTCATGTGTAACTCTTGTTAAATTACAACCATCATCTAAAATTGCATTTAATGGTTGACCATCAGGAAAATAGATTGTCTGAAATAGAATAGAAAGTTGATTATATGAATAGTCAAGCATTAAAATCAAAATGGAAAAAGTGAGCCGATGTTTATCATTGATAAAGAATTAATAAACAAGTATTCTCGCTATATGCTAATATTAATTTTAAACTATAAATATTACAGATTTTAATTTGTTTTATTCAAATTTTAATCTCTATTTTAGAAAAATCAATAAATATTTGCATCGTTAGAAGTACATTAACTAAAACAAAAGGTATACCTATTCCATTCTGTTTTTACAATAAAACATGAACTCATGCATTTGCAAGAAAATTAAGAAAAAAAAAGAGCAGAGTATCTTGTTTACCTGTTCTATACACCATAATTTTTCTTCTTCAGTTTCACCTTTCCATGCATAAATAGGAACACCAGCTTTAACTAATGCAGCTGCTACATTATCTTGTGTTGATAATGGATTACAAGAACTCCATTAAACCTATGAGAGAATAATAGGTATGACTGAAAGTTAAAAACAAAAAAAAAATTTACTTGTGCACCCAATCGAATGAATGTTTCGATCATTACACCAGTTTGTGCTGTTAAATGTAAACATCTAGCTAGACGAACACCTTTCAATGGTTGTTCAGGACCATAGATTTTTCTTAGTAGCATAACACCTGGTATTTCATGTTCGTCTACTGACAAGACTGTTCTACCTGATTTGGCTAGACTTATATCAGCAATTTTATATGGAAACTTTTCAAAACCATCAATAAGTAAAAGTGATTTTTGTTCATCATCAAAATGATTCGTCAGTTGAGATTCTTCTAAAAAAAATTTAAAATTTTTCTAATTGTATTATTATGATTTTTTAATGGAGTAAATTATTTCTTCTCTCTATGCTACCAAAAATGATCGGTTAACTAGAATTCGAATGGAGATGATTAAAATGATCTGATCATTTCTTAGAAATATCGATGAAATATTTTATAATCGATGATCAGATATATGATTGACTTACTGTAAATTTGTTCACTCAGTTGTCGACGAAAATGTTTGCTTCTAGTTGGAGTGAAAATTGTTGATGTAACTGAATTTTTTGATTCTTCTTCTTCTTGAAAACGTTCAATATTTAAACTAAATTTTCGTTTATAACCCATTTTTGTGTACTCAAAAAGTGAGTACACTCTAGAATCGGTCAGTGTGTCCGTCCGTCCGTTTACACAATAACTTTTGAAAGGAGAGTCAGATCGCGATGAAATTTTCTATACAGTTTAGTCTCAACAATATCTCGGTCGAATTCGAAGATGAGAATCATTGACCGAGCCATTCCTGCGTTATTGCAAACATAGTCATTTTTCTCTATGCCTTCCTATGCAAAAATCGACCTATCCCCGATTTCGTAAACAACATTTCCTATCATAATCAACTAAAACTCCAACTATTATATACCATTCGATAGAGAATTTCACGAGCTACAAAATGGTATATAAAACATAAAGAAACAAGAAGGTTAACTCAACTATTACAAAGATAATTAAACGGAAATTGGTTTCGTTTTTGTCCACCATCTAATTGACTCACAATTCGAGCTCTATCTTCCGATCATAGAGTGTTGATACTTTGAGGTTTTCTGGGGCGAAGAACTCGAATCCGTACTCTACTTACCTCGAAATACTATTGGTTGAGCAGTGACCAATAGAAATCAAGTTATAAGAAAAACGACTTTGTTAGGGTAAATCCAGGCGAAGAGTTCAAATTTGAGCTCTATTCGCTTCCAAGCCCTATTGATGGATCAATAGTCAACAGAAATAAACAGTTTATAGAAAAGATTTCCCAGTATAATTTTGATATCCACATATTCTAGGATGACTCATCTGTCTAATTCACTTTTTGAAGTACACATAACTCTCGGATTCAAATCCGAAGTTTCCGCATTTATTTTCGTCTTTTTCTGGGAAAATCAAACCTGTTTTTAAAGTATTTCTTTGTTCAACTGTTGCAAAACGATCCAAAAGTCCCAGTTAAAATTCATTGTCTTATGTAGTTTGATGCATTTTCGTCTACTCTTTCCAATGGTGAAAAGCACAGCTTTCTACCATGTTCCTATCAGAAGTTATTTAAAAAGTACCCACCTGCTTTCTTTTTGAAATGGACATTACTTCATAACATGTCAATGAAACGCGAAGATACTCTTAATATTCATACAATAGTAAACATGACGTATTTTTACAGTTCATGATTCATTTGAAACAGAAACTCAACAACTTCTAATCATATTCTTATTCATATTTACAATACACGTCACCTTGCTGTTTGATTAGACTGTTCTTCTACATTGTCGTAAAAATGAATCATCGATTCTTTTACTCTTTTCAATTATTATTCTAAAATGAATTTTGCTCTGTCACGTCGATGTTGTCATCAACTAGTATATTTTCATCATTGCAACGTGTTTTTGATCAGAGTAGATAAGCATTTATATGGGATTTCGCTAATGACTCAGGGAAGAAAGACGCCTCTTTTCCTTTATATATTACATAGTTGTGCTCGTTCTTTGTTATATCGTAAGAGTAACAATAAAACAGATTTCGTGTTTCGCACATTCACAAGAAAAATTGCTTATTGCATGCCACCAATACAATCCAAAAAAACTTTAGATGACACTGAACAAGCAATTCAAGCTAGACAAGATTATTTTGAACCGTTTAATCAACAATCAAGTAAAATACACCTTAATCAATTTCCATCTCCAATTAAACGTATAGTAATTCTTCTAACTGGTTCATTCAATCCAATAACTATAGGTCATTTACATATGCTTGAATTAGCTCGTGATTATTATCATCTTCAATCAATTCAAGTTCTTAAAGGAATAATATCTCCTGTTAATGATACTTATCCTAAACCAGGTCTAGCTAAAGCAGAGCATCGTATTGAAATGATTCAAGCAGCTGTAGCAAATAATCAATGGCTTCGAGTTGATTCTTGGGAAGCTAATCAAGAATCTTGGACACGAACCAAAATAGTACTTGATCATCATTATGAAGATATAAAAAAGCAGTATGGTGAAAATACTGAACTTCGTTTATTGGCAGGTGCTGATGTTGTACGTTCAATGTTAAATCCAAAATCTTGGGAACCACAAGATATTGATGATATTATGACAAAATATGGTGTTGCTTGCATAAATCGCTTAAGTGCTCCAGAATCTGGTCAAGATAAGGCAACTGTACCTGATGTTACAGAAGGCATGCCTGATCTTTGGAAAAAACATATCGATATTATTGAAGATTGGGTCGTTAATGATATATCATCGACAAATATACGAAAACGATTAGAAAAAGGTTTAAGTGTTAAATATATCGTACCTGATGCTACAATCGCGATCATTCGTCAACGTCATCTATATGGTTCAGACAAATCTGTATGCTTAATTGATTGGTCATATGAAAAAAACTAATATATTCTATTTGTTTGTCTATTCCCTTTGTATATAAAACTTGAACAGTACATGTCTGTTTTTTTTGTAAATAGACGATATAAGAAATCAAATAAAAAACACTGTTTTGCATCGCAATGATGTTGAGAACCAAAAGTCAGAAAATTTTTCTTCAACCACGAAATACAAGCGTCGAGATCAAACCGAAACCTGTTTTATTTCAATTTTTGTCAGAATATCTCGTTTACATATAAACTGCGTCCAAAAAAGACCTTTAGTTTTTTTTCAAGTTTTGAGATAATTAAAACGAAAGTCGGGTACCATTCTCTTTTCTCAAATATGAAGCAGCTGATGAAAGATAATGAATCATATAAGTAATATAACAGTTGAAAGAAACATTCTTTCTATGAAAGAACGACATTATCGAGATGCCACAACGTACGCATAAAAGTTGTCATTTTGTGTTCGAAGGATCTCGAGAACGGAAATTAGGACACTCTTCGTTCAAACGTGAAATGCAAGTATCGAGATCGAACTCGCAAAAATTTTTAATCAGAACATCTCTAGAACCAATAGTTTGTCTATAATCGGAACTCCAAAAATGCAATTTTGACGAAGTTTTCTTTAAAGATAAATTCGAACACAAAGTTAGGCGCCAATTTGTTTGGCTATATATAACAGTTGTGAATACAGCTGATAGTAGAACATTTTCATAAAGCTTCTTTAGTAATGACTTTTATAATGGGCACCTTTTATTTCGAATATCGTCATGTACATTGTGAGAACGAATTCCGATGGTATTTAGAACAATTATTCTATTTCGACTCTGGGTGCGAAGCTCGAATACCATCTAGTTTTCTTTTCAAGTTGTTATTCTTCTTTTGACCATTTCTTTCATGTGTTTTGTCGTAGTTGTTTCCGTTCTTTCAATTAAATTTTCGAGTTCTCATTTCTCATGCGCACTTAAGTACGAGATAACATCGTTTCTCTCCTGTTAAATACTGGAGTGAACGTATGCTGCTTGTATCACTACATCGTTTTCAAAGTTCTGTAAGTGATTTTTTGCATCTCAGAAAAGTATAGTCAACGTTTTGGATGTGAAGGGTGTGGGGTGTGGGTGAGTGCGGGTGTGGGGTGTGGATGTGGGTGAGTGCGAGTGTGGGTGTGGGGTGTGGGTGGTAGGTGTGGGTGTGGGTGAGTGCGAGTGCGAGTGTGGGTGTGGGGTGTGAGTGTGGGTCCCGATATTCTTTTCAAACTCACTCACATCCACACCAACCCATGCACTCACCCACACGCACACCCCACACCCACACCCACCCACGCCCCACACCACACCCGCCCACACCCACACCCCACACCCACCCACACCCCACACCCACACTCACCCACACCCACACTCACCCACACCCATATCCACCCACACCCCACATCCATACCCACCCACACCCCACACCCACACCCACGCACACCCACACCCACACACCCCACCCACACCCACACCCCACACCCATGTTCAAATCTACTTCTCCGCATATGTTCGATAGGTTTCGACGACTCGAAATTTATATGCGATGGATCTGGACAACTCGAAATTGAGAGATCTATCGGATAAAAATTCTTTTTTTCGATGAAATTCCGATCCATCGGAAACGATTATTCGAGTGGTTGAAAATTGCTAGTAAAAACAACCTATCGCCGAGCCCTCGACTCACAGGAAAATGGCACTTCCAGGGGTCGATTTGAAATTTCGATGCTTAACGGAAGCCAAAATCGACGCATCGAAATACCTATCGAATGGTTGGTTGGGTAATTACTTCAATCCAATTGAAACTACCGAGAAGTTATTATTCGTGTATCTATTCAAAGATCAAAAAAGAAAAATATTTAATGTTAAACTTAATCCAAATTAAAATAAATATCCCGAATGTTGATCACAGAACTACAAAAAAATCATACGTAGTATTAAAGTAGCAATATTAGCCATGTTTTAATCCCATCGAAAGATCACATCTTTCATTTGATGACAATGAGACCAAGCAAAATGATCGGAGTATACTATATAAAAAATATTAACAATGACTTAAATATGAACAAGTATATATCGTCAAAGTATATGCCAACTTATCAAAAGTATTGATTCTTTCTTTTGGTAAAAATAATTAACAATTTTTCTGATCATCAATTTGCTAGCATGAAGGTGGATCCTATTATGTGATAAAAATATTTGGCATAAATCAATTTGTTTTTATTTTCAGATTACAATTAATCATGTTGAAAATTATTATAAAGTTGTATTTACTGTTAGTTTTACAAGTATTCTTAAGTTCTTCATTGCAAACAAAACCGAAAATAACACTTGATGAATTTTTTAATCATACCAGGTTTCCACTATTAGATTTTTCCCCAAATGGCCAATATTTGCTAATCAAAACTGTTCGTCCTTCATGGAATACTAGTTCTAATGAGAACGCTTTATGGATCTACGATACTAAACAGCGGACAAGAAAATTGATTACAAAAAATCTTCGTCAATCAATCAAACCACAATGGTCACCTAATGGAAATTGGGTTGCTTTGTTACTCAATGAAAAACCATCGAATACAACCAAAAGTCATCTTTATGGTCGATCTCTTGAAAACTATCCTAAAACAGAACAACATATTTATTTATATTCTCTTCTATCAAACGATTTAATACCAATTCAAATTGGAAAAGATATTCCTTTAACTTTTACATGGTCTGACAATGATTATTCACTTTACTTAGCCACAATTAACTTAGAGTCAATAAAACAAGATCATCATTTGAATGAAGAAGAATGGCATGATGTTATTCAATATCGACAAGATAAAAAATATCAACAAACAACAATCTATCGTGTTGAATTTACTAAAGAGAATCAATTATTATCTGTAAAAAGATATCTTGTAATGAATATTTCATTTTTAATTGGTGAACTATTATTTGTTCCTTTCGAAGGAAAACTTTTATTCACATCTCTATCACCACTTATGGAAGATTTAGAAGATTTCGAACTTTATTCACTTGATCTTCGAACTACATCATCATTATCATCATTAGTCAGATTGACATATAATGAAGCTATTGAAGAAAATTTACGATTATCAAACAATGGTGTACATGTTCTGTTTCAATCGCGAAGTTTAGGTTCAAGTAGAGGAGAAATTAATGACACCCAAACACGTCTTTATTCATTAAATTTAAGCAATGGACAAATTACACGTTTAGCCGAGAATTTTTATGGTAGTATTGATAGTTATACAGTTAGATCTAATGGTGGTGTTCATATTCTTGGACAAATGGGAACAGAAATTCAGATTTATTCTCAACGATCTTCATTAGAAGATTTAATTCAACATATTGGCTGGAATGGAACATATAAATCTATTACAGTATCAAATGATGGTTCTATTGCATTTGTTTATACTTCAACAGAACAACCAATGGAAGTTTATTTAATTAATAATATTGATCAACTTCAATTAGCAGAACGTATCACAAACGAAAATAAACTTTTTACTCAACGAGATTTACCTCGAGCAACAGTCTACAGATGGAGAAATGAAGAAGATTATCAAATGATTGAAGGAATGTTACATTATCCACCAGGAAAATTTCAATCTACAAATTTACCTCTTTTAGTCCTACTTCATGGTGGTCCCTATTCAGCAAATGTAAATCAATTTATACCAGATTGGTATAATTGGGCTCCATTAGCTGCTTCAGAAGGATGGTTAGTATTAGAACCAAATTATCGAGGATCAATAGGATATGGTGATGAGTTTCTGCAAGAGATTCGTTATCGACCTTTATCTTTGCCAGGAAAAGATATTCTGTATGGAATTGATCAATTAATTCGAGATCGAATTGTTGATCCATATAGGATTTCTATTGGTGGTTATAGTTATGGTGGTTTTCTGACGAATTGGTTAATTACTCAAACTAAACGCTTCAATGCTGCTTTATCTGGTGCTGGTGTTATTGATCATACTTCAGCGTGGGGTATAATGGATATACCTATCTTTTTGACTTATTTATTTGGAGGATATCCATGGGAAGTTCCACATATATATCAAAATGAATCTCCTCTATATCAATTAGATAGAGTACATACACCCACATTAATAACTACTGGCGAAAATGATATAAATGTTCCTGCAAGTCAAAGCTATATATTCGAACGAGGTCTTTATTATCTAGGAGTACCAGTAAAACTCATTATTTTTCCCAATGAAGGACATGAGTTGGCTATAAACCCTTGGCATGGAAAAATCAAAGTCCGAGAAGAATTAAAATGGTTAAAAAAATATGGTCATCAATTATAAATATCAATGAACAACTAACTTAAATTATTTTTTATTAAATTACATTTGTATAACGGGTTGCCCAGAGGAAAGGGCCCGAGTTTGGTAGGCTGTTTCTCAAGTTAGACTGCATTAGAAAGTTTGGTTCTGATGCTAAAAGATACAGAATTTTGTGTAGATTTTATTGATATGTGTATTTTAAAATAAGCATTTTCCGTTTTTTTTGTAGCAGTAAAAATACTGGATGCCACAAAACATCACTTGCTCAACTAGAAAATCAGAAAGTTTTGGAATCAAGTTTTATCAAGTAAGATTTAGTTCAAAAATTTGTTTCGGGTAGTGAGAGATGTAGAATTCTTCGGTGTATCTAGTGGTATATTTACTTTTAAATACTTAATTTTTTTCCTTCGAAAAGTGCAAAACATTAAGACGGCAATCTCGGCCAGCGAAATCGCATGTGTTTTTAGCAATTTTCTCAAAATTCGGACTTACAAAGATTAGTTTTTTTTTGTACCAACAGATGCAGAATCTCAAGCTCTACAAAATGCTCTTCTTTATAATGACTGATTTGTTCTCCTAATCGAATGAATAAGTTGAGATATTTTCCTTGACATAAAAGGCGCCAAACATCGATAACTAGCTATCTTTTGTAGATAGTTTTAAAAATAGTAAAATTTTGTCTAAAAATTTGGTTTTATGTCTTAATAAGAAACATATTTCTGTACTGTTTCATGGTGTGTTTGAATAACATATACAAGATTGTTTCACAAATAAGAATGACATTTGATTCCAGTAAACTGCTGAGCAAGTGATTCCATGTAAATATTTTTTTGCCTCAAAATGCGTCTGAAACGCGTTTCATTTGCGTGCGAAACGCTAAGAGTGAACGCGTCCCCAGTGGAACAAATGAAGCGTTTAGACGCAATTTATTTTAGAAACGCATGTGATGCGTTCGTAGCTTGACATGCTTTCAGACACGTTTTTTAACGAAAACGCGTCACAGATGAAATATTTGAAGCGTCTCAACGCGTTTCATATAAAAACTGAAAATTTTGAAAAACATATGATAATCCATTTCTGATTCGAACTGAGTCACCATCATCAATATTTTTCGAAGGTCTTAGCCTTCCCTGGCAAATGGATTAAATTTTACCTTAAGCGATGACGATCAGATTTGAACAGATGAACCAGTGATCAGAAGTCGTTCATACACACCACTGAGCTATACTAGCTCGAAATCTTTTCTTATTCAAAATAAAATATATTCGAATAGGAATTTCATCGGTTAAATACTTTATTTTGATAAGATGTACTTTTTTCGAAGTTAAGATATTTAACACATAACATGATTTTTCACTTATGTTTTTAAAATAATTTTATTATTTTTTAATCGTCTACTACACATAATTAATATTACGATTCTTTTTTTACTGTAGCAGTAACATGATAAAAAAATTTATCGAAGAATTTACTGAATAGATAATCATTCACAATCTATTTAGTAGCAATATATGATGAAAAGTTATTAATAATATTATTTAAATAGTAGTACTGTGCACCTCAATTGGTTTTCTCCTCTTGATATTTTTGTGTTTTTATTGCTATACTTCTTTTATTTATTAACCTACTACATATAGGAAGAAAGCCCGGAACGCGCTGCATCTTTTGGTATATTTACATTAAACATCAAATGCAATTTAAAATGTAAAAGATGTCTTAGAAAAAAAAAGTGACATTTTTTTTTACTACACGGTGTCCACTATGTTGTAATATTTTTTATTTCGCGTATATCTCGGCTTTGGTAAATGATAATATCTTGACTTTTTTCCAGAAGATGCGCCGTGAAAAGCTCTACAAAAGCTGTACGATCGATTTCCTTTTTTGGATGTTCTGATGGTTTTCTTATACCCAAATTGAACAACTTACATGGCCGTGTCACTTCCCATCATATAGAAAATATTTTGAGGACTTTTCTGATTCGCTATAGGATTTGGTCTATACAAGTCTTGTACAGCTTTCGACGGCACATCTTTCAAAAACAAATTCAATATTCCATCATCTTCTCAAATCAAGATATATGCAAAATGAAAAGTCTTTCAAACATTTTCAATATAATGGACAGTGACACTGTCATGTAGGTTTTTCATTTTAAGTATAAGAAAAACCATTGGAACAGGCAAAAAGGAATTTCATCATACAGCTTTTGTAGAGTTTTTCACGGCGCATCTTCTGGAAAAAAGTCAAGATATTATCATTTACCAAAGCCGAGATATACGCGAAATAAAAAATGTTACAACGTAGTGGACACCGTGTAGTAAAAAAAAATGTCACTTTTTTTTCTAAGACATCTTTTACATTTTAGATTGCATTTGATGTTTAATGTAAATATACCAAAAGATGCAGCGCGTTCCGGGCTTTCTTCCTATATGTAGTAGGTTAATAAATAAAAGAAGTATAGCAATAAAAACACAAAAATATCCAGGGGGGAAAACCAATTGAGGTGCACAGTATTTAGCAATTTTCTGAAAGGGCATTGGATAGCTGCGGTGTGGGTGTGGATGTTAGTGTGGGTGCGGTGGGTGTGAGTGTGGGTGGGTGTGGGTGTGTGGGTGGGGGTGTGGG
>CAJNOP010002866.1:0-15394 GCA_905250075.1 Rotaria sp. Silwood1
GAATATCACATTTCTTTTGTTTTAAAATCATGACCTGAAAATGGAAACCTCTAAAAATATTTATTTTTTCTTGAAAAATCATGAAAAAGCACTATTTAGAAGAGAGATGTGATCCTTTTTTGCCTCAAGGATAAACTTATTTTTTCAATATTTTTACACGATTTTGTAGAGAATTAAAAGTTGTATAACATATGAAAAATTCAGCTTGGGCCCATGGGTTTTGAAAAAATGGCAGCAGATATACTACCCAAAATTTATCACCATGAACTCATAAATCGTGACGTTTTCCAATCATATTGGGCTTCAGAATCCCAATAAACAGATAGCTTGCCACAATTTAAATGGCTCACTTTTTTCAGCTTTTAATGCTCTATCTTTTGGTATATTCGACCAAAAAATTCCCTGACTTATTGAAACACAATCCTAGTAGAAATTTATGTGGCGATTCTTGACTATTTTTTCCACACTAGGTCGATAGTGCCTAAGGTTGGTCCTGGCTAACTTTGCTGTAATATATCCAAATGAACTAAAAATTTGAGTTTGGTAGTTCCACACCATGACCTTTCAAACGCAGATAAAAAATCAAGAATGTAAATTTTTTGTAGTGCCTTGTATACAGGATCGATCTTGGGTCCTCTCATGGACACTCTCTTAAGTCTTAAATAGTGACTGTAGTAATTCAGAGGCAGATACACGTATGACTCGTCCAAAGGCACATGAATGCCTTTCAAGATGAGAGAAATTAACAATGACCCTTGTCGATCTACTGGCCGGTTCGATCCGGCCTGATCAGTTGCTACCGGTATCGGTACCGATCTCGGAAAACCTAACCAATTGTAAGTTTGTCACAGCTGCTTGTACTGCTTAGCAGTTCCCCCGCCCAATTGAAGCCGCCACCAAAACCTAATACACCACCACCAAAATCAGTACTAGGAAAAAATTTTGTTTCACTAAAAGATGATGCCCGTCAACAAACTTGGAGCCACTCCGAAGCTTGGAAGCATTCTTCTGGATACAAATTCTTGAGCTCCAAAAAGAAAAACTTTTCCTGCAAATCTGGCAAACTCTGAGGACGCGAGCCATAGCAGCTAGGCAGAAATGACAGGGATGGAAAAGGAGTTGAAACATTAGTACTTCCTACTTCAGAACAGAAGACTTTTTGTGAAATGATTAACGAAGGTTCTACTGATTGAAGTGGTTACACAGCTGCACTGGATATACCTTATGCATTTCATACATTATAACCAAATTGAGCTCCAGCTGTTGATTTTCCTAATCTTTGATGTCTTTTATGATCAGTTTGTTCATAACCTTGCGGTGTCGGTTGTTGACTATTAACAGTACTGTTTGACTGACAGTAACTTTCACTAGTATTGTAACCTTTTCTTGATTGCCAACAACCTGCTTCATAAGCACCATCGCTAGCTGTTGGTACATTTGCAACGCTCAAACTTCCATATTGATTAAGTGTTTCTTGTTCTTGATATTGATAATTTTGACTACGAGATAGTACACGAATTACTTTACATATAACTTGTGGTTGTCTAGATGGTTCAACAATATTATGTTCTAGAATCCGAGGTAGTAGTATCATTGGCTCTTCAATAATTTCTTCTGCAATTTCATTTGGTTTACGACGAATATAAAGACGTTCGAGAATGTCTGGTTCTTACGTAGGCACTCGATGTCGTGTATGCTCTACAGTACCTGACTGATCTGGTAAACAAATTCGTCCTTGACGACATCGATGATGTATATCAACCGATTTATTATCATAGCCAGTTTCACTATTACAGTAAAATTCACCGTATCCAGTAAAAGCAGTCTCATTCACATCACTACCATTAATACGTACACTATGTTGTTGTTGCTGTTTGTAATAAACACTATCATCAACACCAGCTATCACTTCAGCAGATCATGGAGGATAAGAAGCAATTGAATAATGTTTGTAATTGTATGAACTTGATGAACTTGTACTTGATGTTATTCCGGAATTTCATCCATGTGTTTTGTGACCGTCAGCACTACTGGCATTTTATGTGGCACTACCTATGGCCTCGCTGCTAGTCTCTTGGTGTTTGAGCGACCACGTATGCGTTTCCCTTTGTGTTGTATATTGATCATACTACAGACCTATTCCTGTGCGGATTTTACTCAAACTATTTGTACTTTATATGAAACTGTTTATGGCACTATCAAGAGAGCATTACAATAGACTACACACTTGATTACATTGAATATATGCGTATGATATAATTTCAGACAATAGCTTGGTTCTCTCGATGATTACCAATAATAATATTGTGCAATCGGTTCTTATGATTTAAGCTTTTCTCTTCATTTCTTTTGATCCCTCACTTTTTGTATGCGTGAATCAACAAAGACGAAAATGACTCGAACAATAAGATATATTCTCTGTATTAGTACTATTAGTGATAATGGTGGTGATGGTGGTGTTATTAAAAAAGACTGAGTAATGGGCAAAACAAAAAGAATGCAAAAAGCTCATAATCTTACCTAAGACTTCAAGAATTGAGTATTGTATATTGTCAAGAATGATCAACAGAATATGAACCAGACTGCTCAGAAGTCGTTATATATACATATAGCAGTCAACATTTGACCGTGATCAATTTTTTTCCTACCTTGATATGATCAGCCTCAACGAGATAAATGAAAAAAAATTGAATTCAGCAAATGAAGGACACTATTATTTATGCCTCTTTTTCAATGACATTACAGTTGAAGAACTCGATGGAACAGATACAAATAGTTTTTTTTGTTCTACCTCTGTTCATTGACATACGATGGTGACTAATAGTAAGAAGAAATTTCTTTCTTAATTAAACTATACGCATATAATTACATAACTGTACATATCACACGATCGAATCTATCGTGGTCGATGATATAGACAGCAATTGTTCTGATCAAACAAGCATATACACGTATATTAGAGTTCATACGGATATTTATATATAATATAACTTTTTTTAAATATTGAAGGTGTTTGACATGTTCTCACCTTCGTTGTCATGGACGAATTTTGTCCCGGCAAAATGAAAAAGAAAATTATACATATTTTACTGAGATAAAAACATGCACATTAGAATATGAAAAAAAAAGATACTTGAGCCACAAAAAATATGAAATAAACTACAAAAAGGAAAGATATAGTTAATTGTTGAGTTACATAAAGAAGAAATGAAGCATATACTAGAAAAAAAAAATAAGAATAGTTAATAAACTGAAGAGATGGAAATAGAAATAAATTTTATGGTTAAAATAATATATTCAGAAACATAAGGCATAGTCAAACAAGTTGTATTTATAACAAGCTTAGGATTTTCTTACTTGTTCTTCCTCCATTTACTATTGCTCTTTTTTCTTTTAGTATAATAGGATTATGATAATACTGGTACATACATGATGTGTATGTTTTGTGTTGAAGAAAGTCAGACAATACGAATGGATTTGTTGTCATAATGGTGTGAATAATCTAACATCAATATGCTTGTGTGATATTATCAATAGATTTATATTTCAGTAGATGTAAAACTTTTTCACTGGCTGCATCATACCAATAATAATTAACGGTAAGCATCTGCCTATTTACGGTTTCAAGATGGCTTTATTTAGAATTTGATAGGATTAAATATAATATATTAAGTAGTAATTGATAATATGGTCTCATATAAACATTATATCATCGATAAAGTACAGTTTCATTCAACATTCCACTCGAAGGAAGATATTAAAAATTTTGAGGAATTTTTACAAATTTAAGATTCAATGTAATTGAGATGAGAAGTGAATGACAGTTAACCATCAAGAATGGTTTCAAGATATTTAGTTTTATCACAATGAGAGATTAAATATCGAGTACAATTGATATGAGGAGAGATGATAGAGTCAACTTGACGGTTAAATAATACCCAAAACGTCTTTTGGAAGTTGATCGGTGGTTTCCACATTGAAGAATAAGAAATTAATGACACAATGGCGTTCTTAATTTCTTCGATTAGCTCGGATATAAGAGTCTTAGAGGACCAGTTAGCAGATGCAGATATCACAACAGAGAGATCGTCAGGAAAAGGGTACTATTTCAAATATCATAATGGTATACAATAATGATAACTGGTCCTACACAGTATCCTTGTGGTACTTCCTTGAATAGAGAGAAGGCGCTAGATGTTGAATCCATCCGTAGCAATGTAAGCTGATCCTCCATATAGGTAGTTCTACAGCCAAGCTTTCAGATAGTTTGGATAATCTATTCCATATAAGTTTAACATCAATCCATTAAACCAAAGCTGGTTGAAAGTTGCTTTAAAGTCAATACAAGAGACCTGCCGCAGCTGTATTGACCAATAGACTCTGAACAATTTAATCGACTATAGAAACTAATCTTACTGCCACGTTGCATCCTGATCTGTATTCAGTTTGTGCATCTGGTAGAATATCATTGTCATTTCCTCATCAGTTGAAATCAGAGATGTCCATGGTGGTGCTACCGCTGCCGCTACTACTGCCGCGCCGCTTCCGCCATGGCGCTAGCGGTGCGGCAGCGGCAAGTATTGTTCCTTTATCGTCGCGGCACGGCGAGGCAGCGGCAAGTTTTCTTTTTTACCGTCGCGGTGCGTCGCGGCAGCGGTTGAAATTTCCATTTTTTCCAAGAAAATCTAATACTTGAGTAGATTATTTTACTATGATTCAAAGTAAACCGATTTTTTTCTCAACCAGTATGTTTTCATTACACTTTAATCGTCTAATAGAAATATAAAGGTTAGCATCATGTAATTACATGATAACATTATGTAGGAACATGTTACTAGATTGTCAAGAATTCATATTCTACCCCATTTATAATTTATATACATAAGAGACTATATACACGAAAACGTTCGAAGCATTATTAGGTGTAAACGGTTTTAAATGTCAGATATATCTCGAAAAAAAGGAAATGAGCTATTTCTAATTCTCGTGCAAAGGAAAATCCAACCCAATTTTCTATTCGATCCTTAAATTTCAACACATTTCGTGACATTTTTTTTTTTATTGTAAAATAACCGATAGAGACATGAATACGTATTGATAGCACAGATTAACGATGTATCGAATAAAAGCAAATACAAACAGAATAGACATAGTAATTATATTACAGTCATTTTAGTAAAGTGAAGAAGAGTGAATTGTTTTTCTGTTCATAAGTCAACTTATTATGATTGGCACCAATGGCGTAGCCAGGGGGTGGCCGTTGGGCAATTGCCCAATAATTGAAAACTTATTGCCCAATAGTTTTCTGAGAAGATAGTTATTGCCCAATACCAAAACATCTGGTATACATGCATGTTCACAATCGAAATAACTTTATTTTATCAAATTGTCTCCTATAATAATCTAATCTAAGTAGTTATTTCGAGCGATCATTTGACGATCTTTTTTGATTAAACAAAAAATTACAGTGATTACAATTCAGCGGTATTTTTTCATCGAAAACTCTCGTCATTCTTTTTCAATTCGTTATTTTAAAATGTGAGTGAATAATGAACGATTTTTCTGAATTTATGAAACTATATTGAATGTATACGATAGCAATGCAATAGTTCAACTAAAATACTTTGGTAGGGTAACTGGTGACATAACTCCTGTAACTTAAAAATTAAACTGTCATGAACTCAACAGATTTTGTTATTAAAAAGAAACTGATTCAGTGTGTGAACAAATGCAGAATTTTACTCGTAGTGTTTTTTTCTTTATGGATAACGCTGAGAAAATTCAAGTGAATTGGACCGCAATGGGCACTAACATGCATCATTTTTCATATCTTTGACAATATAACAGAGATGTCTACTTCTCTACCAGCCATATTCGTGTTCCAATCGATACAATGATAGGGTTACAGTTATCTTATAGTAGTTTTTACTATGCGTTTCCATCATTTTCGTTTTAATCAACGTCTATACGTGAACTTAAAAATCCATAACACTAGAAATTCTATTGACTATCCATATTCGTTAGCTACTAGTCAGACACAAATATCAGTCGTTAGCAGGATCTGCAATCTACTTTCGCATCGCATTTCTTTTATTGTATTTGAAGTTTATAAGAGATACGTTCTAAAAATAACAAGAGAAGTACAAATAAATCTGTAATAAACTACAACTTCCAACAATTACACAGGTTTCTTATACTAGAACCGACTCATGTAAAAAGGTTACAAAAATATACCAAGAATCTCGTGATGAGTTCTGACTGATTTAAGCGGCCTGTTCCTTTCTCTTGTACATAAACAGCCTTTACATCAATAAAAAGTACTCAAAATATGAAAAAATATATTTATGCCCATTTTGTGAAAAAAATATACAAATCCGAATAACTCTATACCGCCTGATAAAAGATTCCTAGCGGAACGGAATTACTATACTTACTGTCATTAGTTACAATTCTATCTTTTTAGACTTTTTCGAAGTTAAATATCCGATTATGCGAAAATCGCAAGCTCCATTTACAGATAAGAACAGCAAAAGTGATGGAGTTTCTCTTAGTTGAGAGTAATAAAATCTCTTTTCGTCAAACATCAACTATTCTAGGACAAGAAAGCTTTTGAAAAAAGTAATAGCCCAATTGATTTTGAATTGCCCATTATTGCCCAATGCTCAAAATAATTTAGCTGGTAAACGGCCCATAGTTCAAAAATTCCTAGCTACGCCACTGATTGGTACAATCCACAAAACAAAGCACCATCTTATTCTATTTACAAATTAATTTTTCGTGACCAAGAATTTGATTTATTTTCTGGATATAATGAATTTGATTTTTGTCTTTGCTTTAGTATAATATTACATATGCTATTAAATTACCTTGAATGACTAGTGTTGATCTTTCACCACCATCAACGAATGATAAAGTTATTATCGATATATCTTCACTAACAACAGAAATCGATAGAGAACAGTTAAAATTAAAGTTTCGATTGGTACTTATCAAGATTCTTCTTTTACGAAACTATAAACCTCGTTTTCAAACACATACAAAAAATTTACTTAGAATGCACATAAAATTGATACATTCCGATATTTTATTTCAAATATTGTAATCTATATCGTTTCACTCCCTTACCACTATATAGTCACAACAGGCGAACTTTTCTTCATCTGCTCCAGCAGAATAGATCTCAAGATTTATCTGTAGCACCTAAGTTTCTTGCCCAAGACTCTCAAGTACTTGATGTGTATATTAAATTATGCTT
Source organism: Rotaria sp. Silwood1 (assembly GCA_905250075.1). Classification (NCBI taxonomy): domain Eukaryota; kingdom Metazoa; phylum Rotifera; class Eurotatoria; order Philodinida; family Philodinidae; genus Rotaria; species Rotaria sp. Silwood1. The sequence continues at coordinate 7,256 of CAJNOP010002866.1, forward strand.
CCGTACGGACAGTTGCTTTCTCAAAGTTCCCATAATCTTTCGCTTTTACCAGGCTAAAATATCACTTATTCAGACGAAATAAGAGTATTCTATATGATCCATATAGTAATTTCTAACAGTTGGTGCAACATTTTTGCATTAATTTTCTTTTCAGTATAGTATGGCAAAGAATCTTCATAGAGACTTAATCTTTTTCTTGTTAGAAAGAGCAAGTTGTCTACTACAAAAATATGGAAGAATATTTCATTCAAAATGTTTACTAGAAACAAAAAAGCCTTGAGAATGAGTTGTATCGAAAAAGTGCGTTTCAATTTAACTCAAAATTAGAGATGAGAAATGCATTTGTTTAATTTGTTTTGCACTCGGCTTTCGATGTTTGGAAGCACGGTATATGTGAGTGTGACCAATGCAACGTGGGCATTCTAATCATACAAAAACATTCGAGTTAAAAAAAGATCAACTTTTTTTGCAGATGGAATTTCTTCTTTTGAATTCCAGAAGTTGAAAGGCACTTTTCCAGTCCAACGTGTTCTTAAGGCTTTTTAGTTTTTGGTAAACATTTTGAATCAAATATTTTTTACACAATTTTGTATTAGACACTTAGCTCTTTCCAACGAGAAAAGATCAAGTCTCTATAACGATTCGTTGCCACGCTATACTAACAAGAAAATTAATTCAGAACTTTTGCATCACCCGTTATTTAATTTAATATTTCAAGTGTTCAGGTGTTCTCGGTCATTCGCTGTATTGTTTGTTCTTCAATTAAAGCTGTAACAAACTCATGATTCTTATCCATTTTGTCACATACTGATATTCGACGTAGTAACGTCGCGGTAGCGGCGCGGAAGCGGCGCGGAAGCGGCGCGGAAGCGGCGCGGAAGCGGTAGATTTTGTTCCTTTAGCATCGCGGCACGGCGCGGCAGCGGCAAGTTTTCCTTTTTACCGTCGCGATGCGTCGCGGCAGCGGTAAGATCTGAAGTTTCTAAACTCATCCCGGTGCGGCAGCGGCAAATTTCCAGCCGCGATGGACATCTCTGGTTGAAATATGAAAGAAAGATTTGTGTCATGTATTTTTGAAAAACAGAATAAAAGCGAAATTGTACGTCTACCGTTCACATCAACTACACTTGTCTTAGTTTTCGATAATTAGATTATTTTAGCAGTTTCCCAGGATGGTGGCATGCACAAGTGGAACATAAAACAAATGACAGAAGAACAAATAAATGAGTGATACGACGGTGATTGCAGTTTAATTATCTTGTTCAAGACGCCATCTACGCCAAATGAACTCTAGTTTTTCAATGATAAGATAGCCTGTGTGATGTTCATAGTTTGCATGTCTGAAGCTACTGATTTGAATTTATTTATTTTAGCTATGAGTAGTTTAACTATATTTTCAGCTACAAGTTCAACTGGAATATATGTATCTGTAGACCTGGAAAATTGACTTTCATAAAGTAATCTAGCGTAATCGTACATTTCATTTGTTGAAGAAATGACATCGTCGTTCGACAAAAGAAAAACGTTTATTGGTGGAGTAGTTACGGAAAAATGTTTTCATGTTTTTTCCCAAAATTGCTTTACGTGTCCTCCGTTTACTATACCTCGATATTTACGTCAAGGTGATCTTTTGTATACAAAAATTTCTTTTTGAATCATTGTTGATTACGCTATTAACTGTGTGACGAAAAAGAAATCTTCTGTTTTTCTCACCAGTCCCAATATCTTTTTCTTTTGTTGTATTAAATTAACTGTATGAGAAGGAAGTGATGATTTTGTAGGCGTCAAAATAAGATACATACGTCACTCTTGATACTAACAATGAGGGAAATGGTTCATTAGTGCTAAAAGACAAAATAATGTCGTAGATTTTGGACAACAGATTGTTTCAAAAGGAAAAAGTAAACACAAAGGATTGTTCAATTAATAGTCAATATGTCCGTTTGACTGGGTAATGACAATCACTTTTCGATAATCTAATGGTTGAATCGTCCATATGACAGGAAAATGATCGCTACCAATAGAAGGTAGAACGAAAAAAGAAGAAGAGAATGCTAACATGTGTATAAGAGCTAGAATAGCATCTATCATCGCATTTGAACGAGCAAACATCGCTAAAAACTTGTTAACAATCTCATATGAATTTGTTGAAAGCCAATCGAAAAGAACTCATTCCTTATGGTTTTCAATAGTATCAGACCATAGTTGATGTTCAGCATTAAAATCACTCAGTGATACTGTGTTGGTATTTCGTTTCAGGATTTCATCAAACAGACATATAGGTAAATTTTCCTTCAGGAGAAGAATAGCTTGTAGTTGATTGAAATCTATCAGAAGATATACCAATGTCGAATACAATGACATTTAGTAGATTTTGGAATGCATCTCATCCTCACGAACAGGTATAGAACGAGGAACAGCTATTAAAACAGCATCAAACATGTTTGCATCTTTTCCGTAATAAACATTATAGTTGCTAACATGTTTAGAAAATAATTTAACAACTTCATCACTATGATGTGTACCACTAAGAATCGTAATAGAGTAGGATGTACGTTCTAATAACAGAAAGATATCGGCTAACTACAGTTTCAAACTGCTGATGTTTAATAGCATTATCTTCATTTCACTTTTGACGTTTACCACATTAATAGTTCTTCTATTTCTCTCTTCGCATGTGTTCAATAGACTATTAAAGGTTAGTGTGGGTGATCATTCGAAGATTAGTTGTTGGAAGATTTTAGCTTGTTTTGATGATAATTATTCAATAGATAATTGAAATGATTCTATATGATTTTTGAAAAAATTCTTTAGCATTCAGACTTATTATTCATATTGATATTTAAATCATTCGATAAAACTGTTGTTTTCGATTTCACCTCTTATAAATATGATTTATTCGCGAAAGATATATTTAACAATGAGTAGTTTGAATCTTTTTGATTATGATAATTGATGAATTAATTGTATAATTTTTTCTGAAAAACGTCTAGTTAAAAATAAAATTTCAAGTTTTCGGTGACCGGACAATTCGTTGCAGGACAATTTGTTGCAGGACAATTCGTTGCATGGACAATTCGTTGCAGGACAATTCGTTGCAAGACAATTCGTTGCAATGACACAAGTCAATCAAAATTAGAATGTATTTTTCAAAAATGGAACAACTTATTCAATTAAGTTTGAAACATGTAATTCAATGACCATAAAAATTATTAGAAATATTACTAATGACTAGACTTCGATTTTTGATTTCAGGATGTCCACTATAAAGAATCCTAGTAAGACAAAAATCAGATTCGTTTCCTACTCCATAATTAATGTCAATAAGATGTAAAAAACCTTCGATTACGAGGTATCATCAAAACTATTCCCGGTATTGCATAACTCAACGATTCAATCAGACTAGTTTCGTTTTACATATATAAAATAAGACGTGATGCTCCCTAAAATAGCAGAATTTGTGCGTCCAACGTGAAGATTTAAAAATAGAAATTCATTAAGAGCTTTTTTTGTAATGACGCCGATGCTGCTCTGCTTCAGTGAACGCTAAATTTTGTTAGTCTTTTCAAGGTATTTTCTCATTGTCCACAGCCTTGAGCTGCAGCATAAATTTAAAAAAATGTGCATTACTACTTCCACTGGTATCGGAAAACTTTCATTACTTGTATAGCTCGAACAAACTAAACTTTTATCAGCACAAAAAGGCTATTGTACTGTTCGAGATCAAAAATTCAAATTTAGTCATTAGTAATATTGTTAATAATTTTTATGGTCATTGAATTACATGTTTCAAACTTAATTGAAAAAGTTGTTTCATTGTTGAAAAATAGATACTATTTTTGATTGGCTTATGTCATTGCAACGAATCGTGCATGCGACGAATTGTCCGCAACGAATTGTCCGCGACGAATTGTCATGCAACGAATTGTCCTAGTACCCAAGTTTTCATAAGAAAAATAGAAATTTTTATTTTTTCGTGAGAAAAGAACAAGGGATGTTTTAGAGACATTTCGAGCCCATTAGAAAGTAAAGACAAATTAATGTGAAACTTTCAGCCAACGTGTGGTGTGGGTGTGGGTGGGGTGTGGGGTGGGGTGTGGGTGGACGTGGGTGGGTGTGGGTGTTGTTACAGGGTGTCTCATAAGTTTTGAGGCGCCACAAAATCACTATCTTTCCGCATTGGAATCACTGTCTGAACTATATGGTTTTATATCAGGTTGAAGTACGCGTCACGAGCTTTCGAATAATATACTTTCGATTAGCATTCTCTTTTGTATTAGTAAGAATATCAGTATGAGAATTTAATGATAAGTTTTTCGAAATCGATCAATATCATATTTTATTGAAAAAAAAACAGAATTAGTCTAGTTTATGAAAACATATGATAATCTGAACATACAATAATATTATCTAGCGAGTTCATATCTGCTTTCCATTATTTTTTATCACATTACCAAGTTTTCTTGAATATCATGAATCATTTTTTTACAGTTGACACGGGTAATTTTCTTCCATTCTTATTCACTCTAGCTTTCAATTGTTCAAAACTCGAAAATTGTTCTCCTCGTACTTTTTCTTTTATTATCCCCCACACTTTTTTGATAGGCCATACATCCGCAAATTTTGCATCACCTTCTTCAGGTAAAATTCGGTCAATAAATAATTTATCAATAGTTTCTAATACATGTTTTGTCCTATGTTTGGTATCAGGATCATCTGGGAATAAAGGTTCTGTTGAACTTAACTTTCGAATGTGCTTGTAGCCAACTTCTTTAATAAACTTTGCATACAGTCGACCATTCATATAAGTTTTTTGTTGTCGATTTTCCTTCACTTGAGCTTTTAACCAAGATGTAACATCAATTGGACCATTTTTTGGAATCAATCCGTCATATGAGATACCACCCCAAAAAACAACACCAATTGCGAACTTATTTCGAGGACGATTGCGAATTGTTAGTGGTATTTCTGCAGCATTTCTTGCCCAACCACCTGCATTATGTGGATTCGATAGTGATTCTAAAGTGAATTTCCCAGAAAAATCGGTATTAATGACCTCATGCCATCGCCATTTTTTCGATCTTTTCGAAACACCAAACTTTTTTCGTAAAACTTTGGCACATTGAACACGTTGTATTTTGTTATCATATGTTAATTTTTGTGTTTTCTTTTTTTTAAACGATTTCAATCCGCTTGATATTGCTACCCTATGAACTGACGACCGTGATGTCTTCCAGCCTTGTTGTTTTAATTTTGCTGATACATTTCTAACACTAGCATTGTTTTTCACTTGAATTTCTTTGACAACTATGTTTTCAGAAGCTGTAGTTGTGGTAGTTCGTGGTCTACCCGATCTTCTCCTATCGTGAATTGATCCCCGTTTTAGTAAATAATTAATTTTGTTCATTAAACTGTGTCGGTTTAAATTTGGTGGATTTTCTGAGTGTTCGAAGAAGTCAGCAACATTAGATACAGACCAACTGGAATTTTGACGATGTAATAATTAGTAGCGTAACCAGAGGGGGGCAAGGGGGGGCTGAGCCCCCCCCACGAAAGGTTTTTCCCCCCCCCCCCCCCCCCTAGAAAAATCTCTATCCCCTTTTATTAAAGAAAATTGCGTTTGATTTCTGTAATAATAGAAATCAACATACAGCTTATTCATAACAGCAGGCATCATCAACAATAAGAAGTCCAGAACTCGAAGGAAAATCCCTTAGAAAATGAATTTCTAATGCACATTTTTCTTGCATTTTTAAGAAGTTTTCGCTTCGCGACTTAGGTCTGTCCCATTAGTTTTCATTTTGATCAGTCTTCTCTCCATTTCGAATTAGCATTTGAAATATGATTCGTTTATCTGTATGACTTAGGCAATGGGAAGCTTTGTATACGCCTCGCGTTTATCTTCCACTTTTAACACAGCGATTGAAAGCGTAGAGGACTTTAGTGGCTGAACATATATGAGTGCTATAATTTCGTTCTTGTCACTCCAGAAGCGTGAGTTTTTATTTCATTGAACTATAAAATATTTTTGTCAAACCGTTTTTATTCCGTTCCAAAAAGGTGCCGCCTTCGGCGGCATGCTCTCCTTAAATAAATAATAAATCAATGCTTTTTATACCGCTATTATCTCATCAGAAATTTTAGAGTCTAAGAAGAAACAAAATTTCTCACTGCGTGGTATTGTCCAAACAATAGTATAGAAAAGAACGGTGAGGAACAGTTTATATGGTATAAAACATTTTACTCTTATATTTTGACGCCAGATATGTCTCTTGGAGGTAGGGATGCACTAAACAGTAAGTAACGGGTAGGAGCAAAAGAAATTCTCGATATTTTCGATAAATTGTTTCGAAAAAGGGTGTTTGTAACAGGTAAATATGCGTTTTGTAGCACGTTCAATAGGATCTCGTATGTGCTATTCAATTTTTATACACGTCATACGAACTAAAAAAACTAGACAAAGAATTATGTTGTTTCGTTGTCTACAGTTGGGGAGGGGGGCTGAGCCCCCCCTACGGATTTTTCCTGGTTACGCCCCTAGTAATAATAATGATACAAATGTTCGAAAAGATAATTTTTCTTGTCGACGAGCTGATGTAGGAGTCATAACAACGAGAATAGATCAAAAATATCGAAATGAGTATTAAAAGCGGAAAAAACTCGGAACAAACTGAAATAAAATTAAAAATAAAACAAACTAATAGAATGCAACAGTTCCTTTTCCATGGTTTATTTGTATGTTATCGAAAACGACTTTTGAAATGATCAGTCAAGTTGTTAATGATCGTTGTGAACGAGAAACAAGGCGAAAGGCATCGGTAAAACGAACATTTTTTCGTTCTTTGCACCACATATTATTCTTCGTTATGCACGTGTCAAGTTCATATCTTTTATTTAACTCAACACGTTCATAGAGTGTAAAGCTTGACTTCATATGTAACTGGTGATTCATAATAAGCGTGAAATGAAAGAATAAGAGAACTAGCTATGGTATATGCTATGTTGTTTTTTTTGTAACATATGTACAGTAATTCATCGAAAAATTTTTAGAATAAAATCATATTGATCGATTTCGAAAAACTTATCATTAAATTCTCATACTGATATTTTTACTAATACAGTATATCATTCGAAAGCTCGTGACGCGTACTTCAAACTGATATAAAATCATATAGTTCAGACAGTGATTCCAATGCGCAAAGATAGTGATTTTGTGGCGTCTCAAAACTTATGAGACACCCTATATGCGTGTGATTGGGCGTGCAGATGTAGTTCTGATGTTGTTTGTGGATGTCAGCAAAGATAAGACTCAGAAGTGCACCAACTAAAAGCTCACATCTACACCAAGAACGACGCCTATATCCATACCCAACAATCACATCCACACCGGCATGTACATCCCAAAAGCATGTCCACACACAGAAAGAGTATCGTTGAAAACTAGGATGTGTGGGTGTTGATTTTCTGTTCAATCTCACTCTCAAGATTTCTACCCAAAGTTTAAAAATATACATTCACAGCTATTCGTATTGCTTCTTTATGATCGTAATCATCTTGAAAAATAGGATTTCGCCAATCACTTAATTCTGAAGCTGTTTTTTCTGCTAAAATAGTTTGAACGAACTTTGCATATGTCACCTGTCATGTACACTTTCTTACAACGATCACAACCTTTTGATCTGATAAGTTCTTACCACTTGTCCATAAAACTGCTGTTTTGTTGAACATTTATCAATTTAAGTAAATTGAAAATTGAAAAAATACTTCGTGATAGTATTGTTACAGTTTCTCATCCATTGAGATAGTCATAGACCTGAAACATTCTGTATTCAGTATGAAGTAGGTATTCAAACCTGCCAACATTTCAAACACTTTGCTTTTGTTGAATACGAGAAAGATTTACCTTAAAATTGCTTCAGAATTTCGTTGACTTCCTTACATCAATTTATTATGAACTACTTTAATAAATTCTTTTACTGAAAAATAAAAAAATTATTAATAAAAAAAAAAACTATTGATTTGACTTAGATAATCTTTTTCCTTGTCTTTATTATAAAGTAGTAACTCGCAAATCAAGAAAAGGAAATCAAAATTCTTCTTTAAATCATTATCATATGGTTTCTTTTTTATAAATCCAAT
>CAJNOP010002868.1:0-15385 GCA_905250075.1 Rotaria sp. Silwood1
AAGAGGTGACAGAAAAGTTACCACAGGGATAACTGGTTCGTGGCGGTCAAGCGTTCATAGCGACGTTGCTTTTTGATCCTTCCATGTCGGCTCTTACTATCATTGCGAAGTAGACTTCGCAAAGTGTTGGATTGTTCACCGAGCAATAGGGAACGTGAGCTGGGTTTAGACCGTCATGAGACAGGTTAGTTTTACCCTACATTGGATTTTGTCATTGATATAGGAATCGTACTTAGTACGAGAGGAACCGTACGTTCGGACATTTGGTTTACGTATTTGTTCGAAAGGATAATGATGCGAAACTACCATCCAACGACTTACAACTGAACGCCTCTAAGTTGGAATCCGATCTAGACTCAATGATTTTTTGGCACATTGGTTATCGTCAGCACATTTATATATGTCCCAAATGTTGATAAAGTGGACATATGAATGAAGCTATCGTGTTGTTGCTTTGTCATAATCGAAATGAGATTATGGTTGCAACGATGCATTTTTAGTCGAAACAACACTAATGGCTAGAATCGATTGTAAACGACTTTCTTCAGTAACAGAGTAGCGTAAACGTGAGAGAAACCGCCACATTGCAATCCACTAAGTTTTTGCTCGATGTTATGCTGATTCGATAGGCTTCAGTCCTATACGACATTCGCATTTATCATAATCTGTCATTAATGGTAATCTTGACAATGAAAGCGACATTGACAGATTTTATCGCTATTGTCAAAGGTGTAGTAACGATATATGGAATGAAACCCAAACGACAGTGAACTTAATTTGTGTAGAATGAGGTCAGAGAAAAGCCCTTGTGGAAGTTCATAACAGTTCTAAAGTGGAAGTCGAAGGGTGTGAGTGTGGGTGGGTGTGGGTGTGGGTGTGGGTGTGGGTGTGGGTGGGTGGATGGGTGTGAGTGTGGGGTCTTAGAAGAGAAAAGTCTATCCCCACATCCACATCCACACTCACACCGTCAAAGTGGGCATATGAATCAAGCTACCGTGTTGTTGCTGTGTCATAATCGAAATGAGATTGTGATTGCAACGATTCATTATTAGTCGAAACAACACTAATGGCTAGAATCGATTGTAAACGACTTTCTTCAGTAACAGAGTAACCTACACGAGAGAGCAACAGCCACATTGCGATCCGCTAAGTTTCAGTTCAATGTTATGCTTATTCGATAGGCTTCAGTCCTATACGATATTTGCATTTATCATTGTTACTCGTCCTTCATCTTATACTATATTATTTTCTATAACCTTATATTTATTCGAAAAAAATTATGACTTAGGCTTTTTTCTTTTCAAATACACGACTTTATTAATAATTTATTTAACGGTAAAGAAAACTGTTCGACATATTTGGAAAGCTGATCGTTACTTAGACGATACCAGACTTTCAATCGATTGAACTTTCACGAGACAATAAGTTGTTAAAAAAATATCTAATCCGATTGTTTTCGTTAGGATTCGAGCGTCTACATCTTTCACTTGAGAACTCTTTTTCTTTTGTTCAAGCCTAGTTAATGTTCACTAAAGTTTATCTATTTGAATTACACTAGTGGACGTTGATTTATTAACAAAAAAAGATGAAAAGAAAGAAAGAATAAAACTAATAAATAATAAAAAAAGTAACAAGGAGACAACAATAACAAAAATAATAATAAGAATAAGAATAAATAGAATAATAATAATGGTAATAATAATGATAATGATAATAATAATAATAAAAAAAAGAAGGCCAATTGCAACCGATGGTAAATGCGTCGAATCTGCCATAGTATTAGAATTCTACGAGATCATTTCGCACTACCACTGTTGTTTGTCTTCTTCTTTTTGAGCACCGGAGACTGATCATCGGAGGATGAGTCATCTGAATGACCTCGTTTCTTGATGGACTTCTATAGAGATAAAAAAACAACGCACCTTGAACTCGATGTGACATCAAGAGAAAAAGTCGAAATATTTACCTGATCAGACAGAAGTTCATTGTTTGAGGAGGCCAAGTAGGAGGTAATTGTCGACTGATGTGCATCGATCGAGCCAGCATATTCTCGAGTGAAATCGATCGTCAGATTTTCGACGGGCTTAAAATCGAGAAACTTTGGATCAATTTCCTCAAGCCACATTAGAATGTTTGCCCGATCATTGTCTTGATAACCAGCGACTTCTGAAAATAAATTGAGTAATGTCATGAAAGCTTCTTTAAATCTATAACTCACGTTGAGTGTCCATCTTTTTATCTTCTTCGTCATCTGGATCACCGTCATCGAGCTTCCCCATCATCTTGTCTTTGCACATCATGGAGAAGGCCCTGCTGAACTCGAAAGCAGCACACGGATTAGCAGACGAGCGCCAAGACCCTTCACGAAAAAGCAGTTGATCAACGAATTGCTTAATGGTAGCATCCTTGTCAACACCATTTTCGCTGTGATAATACACCCGCATGTTCTGCGTACCCTCAAGAGCATCAGCAATGGCTTTCTTCACCGAACGTGCATCGTACACGATAATGTGCACAAAACCTTGTTTGATGCTCATCAGCACCTTTGCTAGATCTTGTTGAAGCAGGATTACATTGTTCTCTTTGACGACGTCGAAAAGTACAGATCGATCCGAATCAACTAGATCAGCATAAAGTTCATTGAGCTGCTTCTTAACGGTGTCCAGATGTTGTAAAAGAAGAGGACGATGTTGACCACCTATGAAGAGAAAGAAATACATATGCATCGAAAATTGTCCTTCAAAGATTTCGAGACAAGTAGTCTTACTTACCTTGAGCTTCGATAACGATTGTCAACGGCTTCTCTTGACCCCCCATATCAATCTCCACGAGAAGATCTGCTCGAATGCCACACTCTGGCGAATCGGGAGCCTTTGCGTAGAAATGATGAGTGAGGTAGTTGAACTCTGCCTTGAATTTGATGTTGTAAGTGGCAAGAGCATCGAACACCTCACTGTACACTCCCAAGGCAAATTTCGATGTTGAGCATGGAACATGCTTGAGACCAGGCGTGGCAACGTTCATTTCTTCCCATTTTTGTTGTCGCTGATTCCCAAGTTGACGGTAATAGGCCAGTCCTTGTTGTCGTCTCTTTTCAATCCTTTCAGGATTGGTTTTGATGACGTGGTGGTAATAATACTTTGCATAGATGCGTCGATGTTCTTTAGCCTCACTCGTACCGTCCCGAATTTGTCGACAAGGATTACAACGAGGACGTAATTGTGTCTTGCCCTTGTTATGCATTGTAGGACGAAGATTCATACAGCCGGGCGTGAAGCAGAACTCTTCGCCTTTTGTAACATCCTAAAGAATACATCAAAAAGAGACTTTTACAAAAGAGAAGAAGAAGAGAACAGAAAATTACTCGTCTAGCCTTTGTTGTAAATAAATGTCTCTTTCCACTTGCTACCTCATCTTTTGTATTGGCTGCTTGACATCTCCAACAACGTTTTCTGCCTAGTTTTGGAAGATTTGGACACACAGAATACTCGCGGCATCCTTCGCATGGAGGCTAGAAAGATGGAGACAGTCATCAATATAAATAAATTCGAGGTTCACTCACTCGATTTGCTTTTTGTTCCTTTTTGAATTGCGCACTACAGATTCCACACCTTTTGGATAGCCGACTGCTTGGTTTTCGACTGCACTCGGGATTTGATAAACAGCCCGCACATTTCTTTTGATCGTCGTTGGTAGTGTTCATTTTCAATAGAAGAAAGTAAGATGATTTAGTGTCAGCTATTATCCTGAAACGAGTATAAATACTATGCTAATAATGCCCTTGTAAATCAGTCTTCATTAGCTGACCAATCATTGACGAACCAATTGGAAAAGAAGCCAAAATGAACGAAATGTCCTTATATTGAACCAATACAATGTTGCGATAATTATTGTCATTTAGCGAGTGATAGTCGTTCGAAATTTCAGTGTTGCAATCGATAAGAGGAGCCACCGGAACTTAGTTTTTTGCGTTTATTGGGGCTTTTTATAAATCCAGGATATTTTTCCCTATATCTCATATTGTGATACTATGATGTCTTATATAGAATTTATCCAAATAAGTTCCAACATAAATAAATTTTTGGTTGGATTAATTATTTTCTAGCGAATTTATTCCAAAAGCACTGTTTTATTGCAAAGGTTGTAATAAGAACTCCATTAAATTCAATAATTTCTCAGTGGATCATATTGTTCCTAGCGAATATATTTGAGATACATATTTCTACACCAGCGTCCAATTGCATTCAAGCCCTCGTATGAATTGGTCCCCTAGCGAATCAGTACTTTTTTAGCGCATATATTCTTTATATAGCTGGGTCGATTGATAACGTGAATCATCGTTCTAAAACTTTTACTAGTAACTAACAACACCGAATGACTCAATAGTCAGAGTGATGGCTTTCACATTTATACATCTAAAGTTCGAATCCTTGTTCGGTCACTCTTTTTTTGTTACCTAGCACTTATGGTTAATATGTTTCAATAGAGAAATAGATTCCAGGTTTTATCCTGATGATCCGAATAAGTCTCAAGAATGAAATAAATTCCGGAATTTATAAAAAATCCCCAATAAATCCAGAAAAAAAGCCCCGGAAGCTGCTGATCGGTAACGGAAAACCGATGGAGAAACAGCAGACTTCAACGTTTCAAGACTTCGAGAGACTTCAGCAATAGAGACTTCAAATCTTCAAAAGACTTTGAAGACTTAAGAAGAATTCAAAAGACCTCAAAAGAGCTCACGAGACTTCGTGCGACTTGATGTGGCTTCAAGGTACTTTCGACACTTCACAGAACTTCATGAGATTTCACAAGGCTACGCAAGACTTCATCAAACTTCACAAGGTTTCACGAGACTTCATAAGACTTCATGAGGCTTCAGTAGACTTCATCGCACCCCATCTGACTTCACAAGGCTTCACAATATTTCATGAGACTTCATAAGAGTTCATTAGACTTCATCAGCTTCCACAAGAGTTCACAAGATTTTATGAGACTTTATGAGACTTCGAGACTACACAAGCGTTCGATAAGTGTTAGAAATGGCATTGAATTTTTGTACTATGCAAAACACACTATCTATTACATAAAGATGACAAAAGAATTTCCCTTCCATTTCAAATTCTTTTTTACGGTATATATTATGTTGAACCATGTCAGCGTGATGCTACTAAAATTAAAACATGACCCTTCAGATCGTTACTTTGTCTAACTTCAATGATATCGATAAAATCAATGTAAAACATGTCATATTGGCTGCATTTAATGATGCTAAAGAGCTACTGCTTATTTCAAAAAAAAAGATGAGCGTATATTTTTTGAATAACTTCTGAAACGAACAAGACAGAGAGCTGCAATTTTCATTGTTGGAAAGAGGCTTATCTAGCGCATCGATTCATATAAATAAGTAGCGATATATGATCATTTTGAAAGAGTAGACTGTTGCTCTATGAAGATAGACCGGATCCTAAACGTAGAATATCTTCGGTCAGGATTCGAGTATTTCCTGAGAGAATTCGCTCCAAACAACTTTCCAAGTACAACTTGACAAGCTCTATCGAACCACATCATTCATTTTTCTCTAGCTCCCTCCCCTCAAATCGAGAAACTCCCCAAATACCATCAAAAGGACGTGTAAAATGTTACCAATCATCGAAAAACTTGTCGCGATTCGTTCAGGAGTGCTTTCCAACTTAACCATTGACTTTTCAGGTAGATCTTGACGCGTTCTATCGAATATACCTCTTTGGTGCTCCATTCAATACTCCTCTCCTCCTCAAAACCTTCAATCCGCAGCGGAAACCCGGTTTTCAAAAATTACTTGTCGCGATTCGCTCAGACGCACTTCCCAACAAAATGCTTCAACTTTCCAAGTAGATCTCAACGAGGTCTATCCAATTGACACTTTTGGAGCTCGATTTGATGCTTCTTTTCTCCCAAAATGGCCGTCCCAGGGCCTAATTCCTATAAATCTGCCGAAACGCCGGTGAGCAATCTTTAGAAGTAGTTTCCAAGTAGATCTTGATGAGATCTATCGAATGCATACCTTTGGAGCTCTATTCGATGGTTCTCTCTCCACCAAAATGTCCATTCCGGGGCTCGATTCCTAGATTTATGCGAAAACGCCTGTGATGATTCGCCCAGAAGTACTTTCCAAGTATATCAACTAACTTTCGAAGTAGATGTTGACGAGCTCTGTCAAATGAATAGCTTTGGAGCTCGACTCAATGTTTCTGTCCATTCGATAGAGTTTGTCAAGATCTACTTGGAAAGTACTTGTAGACGAAGCGTCACAGATGTTTCGGCAGAAATCTAGAAGTCGAGCCCCGAAATGGCCGTTTTGATGAAGAAAGAAGCATCGAATGGAGCTCCAAAGGTATGCATTCGATAGATCTCGTCAAGATCTACTTGGAAAGTTGATTAATATACTTGGAAACTACTTCTGGGGATTCCCCACTGGCGTTTCGGCAGATATATAGGAATCAGGCCCCAGAATGGCCATTTTGAGGGGAAAGAGGCATCAAATCGACCTCCAAAGGTGTCCATTTGATAGAGCTCGTCGAGATCTACTTGGAAAGTTGAAGCATTTGGTTGGAAAGTTCGTCTGAGCGAATCGCGACAAGTATTTTTTGAAAAACCAGGTTTCCGCTGCGGTTTGAAGGTTTTGAGGAGGAGAGGAGTATTGAATGGAGCACCAAAGAGGTGTATTCGATAGAGCTCGTCAAATTGTACTTGGAAAGTTGTTGCACTGTTTTGGAAAGTTGTTTGGAGTGAATCCTTTCAGGAAATACTCGAATGCTGACCCAAGATATCCTACGTTTGTTTCATGATAGTTTAGGAAAGTCTCCTCTAGTTTTAATTTTTTAAGAAAGGGTTGTAGATATTACGATGATTCTTCATTTTATTCTCTTTAAAATGGTATTGTTAAAAAATAGCTTCTGAAATCTTAGTAAAAGAAAACTTTATTGACTATTAAAATCACTATCTGTATTTGAGCTCGATATTTAACATTATATTAAAAAAATAAGAAATACGTTGTTGTTAAACTTTTTCTAACCGTGTTCTTTGTAATGATTTTCCCTAGACTGAAAGGCTAGGGTCTAGAAACGGAAATTCACCTGTGTTTGTCTGCCTGTCTGTAACACTTGGTACAAATGACCATTTTTGGGGTACAAGTGACCATTTTCATGGTACAAAAGTACCACTTTGGTGGTACATGCGACCATTTATTTCACACAATTGGTCCTTTTCATTATACAGATGACCGTTTCTATGGCTCAATTCACCATTTTCACGGCACAATCAACCATTTCTATGGCACAGTTGACCATTCTTATGGCTCAAATGAGCATGTCTGTGTCACATTTGGCCATGCCCGTATTAGAAACGGCCATTAGTTTGGCATAGATCACAATTTTTAGCCGTTATAATTAACTAAAGCATAAACTTTATCATATCCATTAGCGTCTTCCAATATTTTATCTGAACTATTTGTATATATCTATAGTATGTAATATAGAACATATTACAAAGATTAATAATTTCTCCAAAACTCATCATTATACAGAATTCATTTTTATTTAAAAATATAAGGACATCTTTGTCATCATGTCGTCAGTATAGGACCAAGTGAGTCGACATTCAATGTTGATGAACGTTACTTGTTTACTACTCTAGTCAATATTTATGAATATACTTAATATTTTTTTATCATCGGAATGAGTTCATGTTTGATCAAGCATTTTTCTGCACTGAAAAAGAAACAAGTTGTTGACCATGAACTTAAGATATTAAATAATCATTTTTTCAAAGATTTTAAATGTATGTACATATCTAATGAGAATTTTATTTCGAAATAAACAAAAAAACATTTTAATTACGAAAATTAGTTCTATCATCTTTTTGTTCAACATTTGTATGACCATAATATGTATCATAATCATTTTGACTACTATTTCCTGCTGCTGTAGCAAAATCATATTCTGATAATAAATGTAAATCTGAATATGATGTTGGATAACCATGACGTGTTGGTGAAAGCATCATAGGTGGATAAACATTTGATGGTATATCATCTGTCTGGCATGTGAATGCTCCTTCTTTTCCTCCATTTCCTCTTTTTTTTACAAAAAGTCTCCTTTCTCACCTCCTTTTCATGAGAATCTCCTCCTTTTCCTCCTCTTTGTTACTTTTTCAAAACTCAGCCAATGCATCATCTAATCTAGTCAAAATTCGCGAACTGTATGATGAAGTTGTCTTTCTTCATACTTTCCAATCCTGAGATGATTGAAAATGCGCTCCAATCAACAACAGCATTCTGCAGAATAGTATTGTTTGAACAGATCTAATGAAGAACTCTATATACATCATAATTATATAACTGTAGGACAGGTTGATATTATAGTATCCTAGCTTTTGAGAGCAATTTTTTTGCCATATATGAATGATGATGTGACATATATTTTTAATTATTGTGAAGGCTAGGCAACGTTCAAGAAAGAAAGTTTGCTAAGTAAGAGATGGACATTCTATGAGCGATTGTAATCGGGAGCAATATTATTGACTGAAAAAAATGAGTAATGAGAACAAAGTAGGTTTACTGTCCTTTTGTAAATTTTTAGCAATTGGATGTTCTCCGAAAAAGCGCGTATCTGTTTGTGAAATATTCTATTCGATGAATACACAAAATCTGATTTTTGCAATCCTAATTCTAGTTGATTTCACTGTTGTATGCCAAACTCCTGGTGATATTTCAATGACCTCTATGGTAGCATGCCAATAGTGCACCCTAATAGATATTTTGAATTTTGCTGAGAGAACACAGGTATATTTGTATAATGAGGCAATACTCAGTGACTGAAACAATCAAAACGATTGCACTAAAATGAGGAAAGGGAGATAAAAGTCTATCTATTCCAATTTCATTGACTCACATGAACATTTTCACCAATTTCATTCCAAACTCGTGCTTCATCAAGTCCGCAAGTACTGCTGACATGACTACATCCAAATTCTTGAACAAAGAATATATCATGCATGAAACCTAAGTGTATGACAAGTAGCAGCTCCAAAATTAAATGAACCTTAATTCATTATTTGTAATTTCATATAAATATTGATATAAATTTTAACGGCTAAATCAAGAAACGTTGCCTTTTTAGAAGTGAAAACACGCTTGAAATTTTTTTTCAACATTATCAGTCATTTACATCACTCTATTTCTAAGCGAAAAACATACATGAACTACCGATAAAAGCATCTTGTTGATGCATTTTCATTGTTCAAAAAGAAATATTTTTCGTAAATTGTTAAGCTTATGTGGATTTTTAAGCAAACGAGTTTAGTTGATTTGATTAGTTTGGCAATTCAACGCTATAGAATCATTGAATAAGCTATTCTGCAGATGCACATGCCCATTTAAACAGAGTCAAGCTATAAGTGGATATTATTGCTTCAGAATAAAATTTTGCCCTCGTCAGCATGGCTGTCTAATTGAGTGAACTACTTTCTCGACACATTTCACAGTATTGTTTTGAGGATGGTGTTGAGAAATCTATGTATAATCTATTGTAACTTTTAGTGAGTTACTCGTGTGATCGTGTTCAAGCACACTAATTCATCTGAAGTTCTGAAATGCTTTATTACAGCAAAAAAAATGATGTCCTCCTTTTCTAAAGTCTATCCTCCAAGTAGTTTTTTCCAAAAATCTTCCTCCATCCTCCTTTTCTTGAAATGGTCATTCACATACCAGATCATCTGTATATAAGCCCCACCGTGGACGAACAGCACGTGATGATGATTGACGATTACTAGTTATTGTTGAACGTATTGCTTGTTGACCTTCTTGTAAAACTGATGATGGTGTTAATTCTTTTGTTGATGATGACGATGGTGCTGTTGATAGAATAGCTTGTGAATTTGATGTTGCATTTTGATTTGAATTTGATGTTGTTGTTACTGTTGTTCCTGTTGTTGTTTTAAGACCTTTTGGTGGTGGTGATTTTGGACGTAATTGTTCAATACGTTCAGTTAAATTTTCTAATTGTGTAATTGATGTTTCAAAATATGATTTATAAATACGTTTATCAAATTTTGATGTACAAATATCTGAACCAATTGATAACCAACCACGTCTTATTGTTGATTCACGTGCAAATAAATGAAGACGACGACGACCCAAACAAAAATGTTCAATTATATGATATAATTCAATAGGTTTATTTGGATCACCCCATTCTGGCTCTTCAGTTATTATTAAATCAATATCAACATTTGCATGAATAAAATCAGAATCAACTGATCGACGAACTGTACCACGAATACCCATTAGACAATGTTCCTTTAAATTAAAAGAATATATATATATTAGGTTTATGATATAATCTACAAAAATATAGCAAAACTAAGATGTATACGACCTAAATCATTTTTCAATGATGAGAATTTATAAAATAAAAGCATGTGTATCTTAAATTACTCTCGATATCCTAGCGTTAATGACATAACAGACAAAGAATATATAAACTGTACGAATCCTTCTTTAAAATCTTTAGAAAACAGATTTTTTTAAGAGGAACTTTTTTTTGAAGTTTGAACTTGCTGAAAATTTCATCATAGATGTGATTCATGTCGAAGAATTTATATTGGAATTTTTCTTACATGATTAAAGAGATATTTGCTAAAATTACTTTTTAATAATTTACATAGCGAATCATGTTTTCTTTTTTTTGAAGACTTACTTTTGTTCGTTGAAAAAGTGAACCAGATTCCAGTGTTAAAGCTGATCGTGAATTAGTTCGATTTGTTTTTACCCAACAAATATCTTCACATCGTCGAAAACCCCATTTTTTTAAACACTAAAAAAAAATATTATCGATTCTTTTGTTTTTTTTTCTATTTCTTTCTTACCGCTCTTCCTTGATCTAAACCTTCAGCTGAACCACACCATAGAAAAACAAATGATCGTTGTGCAGCTATTGATTCGACATCAAGTTTCATGACCTTTGTTTTTTTTTTTTATTTAATAAAAAGAAAATAATATTTTAATGTAAAATAATTTCGCGTTTTCTTTTTTATACTTCATCCCATGTAACATAACGATCAAAATGAATTCCACTTGATCTTTTATATTCTTCTAATGGTGGTTCAATAAGTATAACATCAAATTCACATTCAAGTGATGATAATGTAAAATTATTTGCTAATAAATCACAACGTAAATACATTGGTGGACAATTTGTTTTATCAATATATTCATCTTTAAGACGAATTAATTCTCGTAATTTTGGATATTCTTCAAAACGATTTTGTAGACCTATAGAATTATTACAAAAAAAAATTGATAAAATATTAAATTTAATTGAAAAGATATTTATTCAAACCAGCATCACGAATATAATTTTGTGGTCTTTGACCAGTATTTACAAAATGTTGACTATAATCATTATTTGGTGCCTTAATAGAAGTAAAAAAAAAACAAAGAAAGCAATGAAAATTTCATATTAATATGTTTAAAATAATTTATCAATTTCATACTTCATCACATTCATCAATGTCTGAACGAGATATTTCATCACATAAATGCACCTAATTAATAAATTTTATTTGATTTTAATAAATAAAATATATTTTTTACTTCATCAGTAACAACACGTGATGTTTGAATTGGTTCAGAATCTTCAAGTTGTTTGCGTTCAAATTGTTTTCTAAAATATATTAATTTAGCATCAACAAGGAAATTACTCGAAGTGATACTCCATGTTGAAAAAGAGACTCTAGGCATTATGTAAAAAATCTATTGAGATTAAAAGAAGTCTAGGAAGAATTTTTCTTAATTTGCTGCTCGTTTAATGGAATATCATGGTTTTTTTTGTGGATTTGATATCACGAGAAAAGACCAGTGATTTATCTACTGAGTGGACGCTGCCCACCCGAAATTTCGACTCGTCCGCTCAGGAAACGAAACCTAGATAAAACACTGGAAAAGACTGCTCTTTTTTGATAAAATTCTTTAGAACATTCTAATCATTTTCTATGGATAAAGTTTTACGTAGAAATTCTTTTTGTTCGATTTTTAAGAACCTGTAGATAATCATCAATGTCTTATCTCAAATGTGTTCCTTAACGCTAATTCAAATACGTTCAAATCGTGTCAGAATAGAATATTCTGTGTTTTATATCAGTACAATTAGCAATAATGCTTCTGATTCACAGTATATATTGCTTCAAAAGCTGTAGTTTTCTACTAAACTTTTTTTTTGAGATTCCAAAGCTTGTCTATTGAAAACTGATAGCATATTAAAAGTGATTTTTTGAGTGA
The DNA here is from genome assembly GCA_905250075.1 of Rotaria sp. Silwood1. Classification (NCBI taxonomy): domain Eukaryota; kingdom Metazoa; phylum Rotifera; class Eurotatoria; order Philodinida; family Philodinidae; genus Rotaria; species Rotaria sp. Silwood1. Next base: position 12,317 of record CAJNOP010002868.1, read on the forward strand.
TGTGCAATCACTTCGAAATAAAATCGTTTCCGATAATGAAAAATTATATGTTCATCTGCCATACAATAAAGTGCGCACTATACATCTCATATATTCTTGTGTAAATGAATATGTAATTTGATGATCAAAAACTAAAATAAGTATCTTTGTTATTACGTCCTATGCTCACAAGGAAAACTTTGTAGATGTCTAATCGCTTCTCGACTAAGACTATGTTTATTTAATAAGTAGTAGAAAAATTTAGATCATGTAAAAAATCAACTTTCGAGTTTTGACTTCAAAGTTTGCATAAACAAATTTCTTCATGACATTAATTCATTGGGCTAGTTGTAATTTTTTTTTTGACAACACTTCTCATACTAAAACTTGTCCAATAAACTAAACTACGCTAGAATTTTTTTATTATTCTTTCGCATTTATCAAATGAATATTTGGTTTGATCAAAAAAATGATTTAACATCTGAAGATGTTCTCTTAACACTGTTTATTAGAGTTGGTGAAATAGATCCCGATGGGTTTCGTTGGTTATACCTAATTATAATCTCAATGCAAACAAAATATCATTTTAATATGTATATTTCAAGATATTTTTCAACTTACTTAGATTTAGATATAATTGAATTTTTGATTGCTTCATCACATTTATCAACTAATAACTTCGATAGGCTAGATGTACTCAAATCAAACTAAAAGTAATATGATTAAATTTATTTAATAGTAATGTATAATAACATACTGATTTTGCTAATGTTTTTTTAATGATTACATTTTGTTTTTTTAAAATTAAACGAAATTTTTTTTCTGGATCATTTTCTTCTTTTAATAAATTATCATATTCTTCATCACTTTCAATTTTTCGTCGTTTTTTATCTGTAGATGATTTTGAATATGAACCTCGACTATCATCTCGTCGTCGTTGTTGATCTGATCGTGAATTACTTCGTCGTTTTCGTTTTTTCTAAATGTACATATAAAATGTATGTTTTTTTTTTTTGTTTTTTCTTAAAGTTTTCATACATCATAACGATTATCACGTCTTGATCGATCATCAAAATGAATATGTGATCGATAATCTCGTCCACTAGTATATCGACTAGTCGATTGAGAAAAATGACGAGGACCTACAGGTGGCATCTAAAATGTACAAAAAAGAAAAGTCATATTTTTAAAATCTTATTTAGTTTTTAAATATTAAATTTTTCTTCATTGAATCAAAAAAGAAAAGTTTTTTTTTCCAAAATAAAATAGATATCATGATTGACTTACTAAATGAATTAAAATCGAATATTAAAATATTTTCTCTTTATTTTTATATTATTTTACGTTATCAAAATAATAAATTTATTTGTTAAAAAAAAAAGATTTTGTAAATTTATCTAAAATAAAAACATTTCTCTATTGATTAGAATTATTAATTATTTTGTGACAAAAATATTACTTCTATTTTTTTTCCTACATGCGTTGTATGGTAAGTTCTTCTTTTCAATGACAACCAATAACAAATAATAATTTCAAATGTCGCTAGTAATCATGTATAATATGTATTTTTTTTTTCATTTTAGACACAGTTATTATTATGATCAACAAAACAATTGCTAAATCGATAGACTTGAGTTCGATAAACGACGTTTGGATTTTGACATTCTATTTCGTTTTGATTATGTTTTTATGTTGGGAGAAAAAGAAATATAGAACGATAAACTTATATCATCATATAGACAAATATATATATAGGATGCACAAACAAATGAAATTATTTTTCTTTCAAATTATTTGATATTTTATTTCGTATTATTATTTATTTTCAGTTGAATAATAGCAATTAAAGAGTAAGTAAAAATCAACTAAAACAACAAACTACGATACTTCTATACTCAAGAAAACCAAAACACATTCTAAGAATTTATATTCATGTTTTGTTTTAATACAATTTAACATTCAAATAAATTTGTTCATGTTTAATATTTGATCAGATCTTTTCTTGTTCATCATTTCTCAAGAGAACAAACATATATACATATGTATGATAAATAATATCAAAAAATTTATAAAAGACATGTATATATTATGAAATAACATATATCTACAAGATAATAATCATAAACATTTTTCTTTTTTTTTTCTTTTTTCTTTCTTTGTAATTTTATCATATTTTGATTTAGAACAAGAGCATACAAAATATATGTCCATAGCTAACTAAATATTCAATTTTATAAAAAATAGAAGTCAAAACAAAAAGAAAAACTATTTCTCTTATCGAAAATGCATACAAAAAACATTTCCCTTAACTTCATATGTAATATGAAAATGAAGACAAGAAAAAGAAATAGCTGAATATGATAAATCGAATCAGCAAATAGATTGACTCAACTTTATATTGAACATGAAAATGAAGGAAAGAAAAAGAAATAGGCGAATGTAATAAATCGAATAAGCAAATCAATTGACCCATTTCTTGTTATATATGAAACAAACTCTAAGTATGCGAATCCGATATAACAATTTTTGTACAGATTCTATTGACGCAGCAATGGTCTAGTGTCTCGAGGATGATGTTGTGATGAAGTGATTATTCGGCTAGTACTACTGTGTTGATACAGTTGTTTAGCAATGTGAAAGAAATTGTATATGATGAAAAAGAAAAGTTTGTCGAAGCTGCTTGGTCAACTTTTCAAATAATCACATATAAATATATCACATAAAAACGAACGAATTGCAAATAAAAGACATCACAAATGGCAAAGAAGTGAATGCGGTTGAAAATGTTTCAACTTACGCACACACGTATATAAACTAACATCTTGTTGATCAGTTTTCAATAATTGATCATATGTTGATAGTTTGGGCTTGAGTCTTGTAAATGAGTTGCATTAAGAACAGGAATGAATTTATTCCAACGATGTGGGTTGGTTTTGTTCCGTCTCGATAAAACAACGAATCGATATATATTCTTTGTATACAAAATATAATAAACACTGGTCATAACGAAGTGATTTCATTGGACTTGTTGTGAAAAAAAAGCATATATATATATAACGAAGCTTTCCGACTGATCTTGTCGGTGGCTTT
>CAJNOP010002869.1:0-15383 GCA_905250075.1 Rotaria sp. Silwood1
CTATATTATCTGATAGACCACAAATATGAGAGAAAATTAAAAATATTCAATGGAACATTTGGAATAAGATATAGTGTACATTTAAAAAGTAGATGGATTATCATTTTACGCTGTTTAGGTCATCGGATTGTTTGACGAGCATGTAATTCTCTATAATGAATATGAATAATAAGAATAATGGTTGAAATCCTAATAATACATGTTGGTAGAGTATTGTTTCCAACCGAATCCCATATGCCAAGAGAATCATTAGCCAAATAGCATGGAAAATCATTAAAAACTGATAGCGTATAATCATACGTATTCATACATGACAGGAAGTTTATTACTATTATGTAAAAAACCACTATGTAGACAAGTAAGATACTTATAGGTAGATAATGAAACAGTAAACGGTTTTTTCTGTTGACAGACATGCCATCGTGGAATCTTAATAAATAAAGATGAACAGAATACCATGCCATAGTTATGGTGCATCCATTGTATAGACCAATATCCATAAACTACCAAATAAGACACGTAGATGGGATCGATGGTTGAACATTACCAAAATACAAAAAAACTTAAATGTAGTGGAATATCGAATAATTCCCTATAATTAGTCCGAATGATAAGTAAAACTATAATAGCATGATGTTTCAATTGTCGCCGTAAAAGTTTATCAATCAAAAGATGATAGAGAAGAAAGCACGAGCACATAATTGATGGGACCCCTAAGATGAATAAGAGCCAAAATCGAATTGAACAAGGTATAGGCACTTCAGATTGTTGAAACGTAATTGCATTCTTATCGTCATCAAAACTAATATTGATAGGCATCATCTAAAATACATACGAATTCAAATATCCTTACCTATTCTACAATTTACATCTGAATAATTATAACTAAAGAAAACAAAAGTAAAAGATTTGTATCTAACTTTAAAAGATAAATATTATTTAAAAATTTGTTTTCTTTTTACCTTCTAAATTTTATGGAACTTGCATTTTATAGGGCTGAGATAACAACCACTCTATCGGTAGCTTACCAGAAAACAAATCAAGAATCCTATGAAATTGTCAAAAATCTGGCACGACAAATGTTTGCACGGTAAAAAAATACAACTTCACTTAAAATAGAAATATATTAAAGATGGAATACATAAGAAGTCAAATGAATAATAATAATGATGAAACTCTATGACATATATTTTTAAACATTCATATTGTCATTGGCATGTATTTCTTGTAATTAGAAGTCGATTATGAAAATATAATGGTTAAGAAAAACCGTCAAGAAAATCTTAGCGCATATTGAGTATGTACTATAACAATCCAGTGCCGAATGTCGAAACTCTTAGGATATAAATACTTCCATAAAATTAATCGCTTATCTCAACCTGGCATTGACGTCACTTTTTTAATCTGTATTTATCTTAATCATACAACTTATTCTAATCTGTCATAATCTTGCATAAAATGGATTCACTTCGATAAGGTAAAATATAGGCCGACAGCTGTCTATTATGAACATTATTTCAAGAAACGTGCAATAAATCTGTATTGGATTTTAATTTAATTCTATAGACTTATAAAAAAAAGAATTTTTATAGATGATTTTCTCTGCAGTAGATGATATCAATTGAACTAAAGTCGGTCTATTGTTTGAAAGTAAAGAAAAGAGTACAATTAATTTTAAAAAAATATTTGAGTTAACATTAGTACCTTGAAATATTTTTCATAGACTTACTAGACTAATAATGAAAAAGAAGAATGGATCAAAAGGGATCTCTTTCAGATTTACTTTCTTAGCTTATGAATGTGTACGAAGAGATCGCACTGTATAATATCAGAAATTCAGGGCAATCTCAATTGAAGGCGGCTAGAAATCATCAAGAAACTAAAAACGTGTAACTTTTGAAACAATAAAAATTGTATGAGCAACTATTTCTATAAATAAATTGATTTCTTCAAGTAGTATTTATCTTTGTTTAATAGATGATGACGCCGAGTTTTTGCTACTTTCTTCTTTAATACTTATAATGCAAAATTGCATGTCCCTTATGGCGTTAATTTTCAAGATTAACGCTATAGCCAAATTATAACATATAAGAAGATGACTCTTTTGAAAATAAAGATTCATAGGTCATTAGAATTTGAAGTCAAATGTCGCCCTCCATCCAACCAAGAGAATTATTTTTCTAAGATATTGCAAAATGAGCTACTTCTTGGACCAGTACGCGTCATAGTAGATTGAGAATCATTGAAAAATTCGACGAGTAGTAAAACTGATATAAATCAGATAGAGAAAAATGATTGCAACATCCAATATTTAATTCTTTTGGTGCTTCAAAAACTATTGTTAAGTCAATTATCATCTGTAAAGACGATTGAAGGATTCAATTTTTGAAGAATCCAGCCATTTATATATCTATCAATGTACCACCACACACAATACCATTTCTTTTCCGAAAATCCATTAAAATTAGTTCGAAGAATCTTGCAACATTTTTCAAAAGGAACTGAATAGCATGCCTTGTGTAAAAAATAAAAGATGCAAGACTTCATAGTACACTTTTGTCGAGATATTTAGAAAATAATAGCTGTTTACAAAAAATTTGATTCTTCCACAGTTAGACTAGATAGTGATCATTGAAAAGTGAAGTTTTTTTTCTTAGTTTTAATGTAAATTCATACGAATATACTACCTTTTTTCTCTCTTGAAATCTAGTGTAGAAGAAGCAGTTAAAAAAAACTCTGCAGATAAAAGCATCTGCATCATTAAGGACTCACCGATTACTTCAAATAAAGTGGACCTTAGGAAATATTTTTTAAAATTCTAGTCATGGCATTGATGTTTTTCATTTAGTACTCAATAACAAACTGATTCTTGTTGTTTTTATGTCATTCGCTAACTGTAATTCTGTAATCAAATATGATTGCCGTACACTTAACGATGTGATCGTGAATCAAGTCGTAGTTATGGATTGGAAAAAAATCACATCTTACAATTGTGAATTCATAAACAGAAAAGAACAAGTAATTACTAATAGTGCATGTCAAACAATGAGAGATATTTTTCTTTGTAGATCGAACCTTCTGAAATTTTTAAAATATCATCTTAGATATGAATGGCGCATGAAAATCGACTGTTTCTTTACGATAGATGAAGTCTTTAATAAGTGCTTAATGCTGATTTCACTTTGCAGAGGCAATATCTTTTTAAAAATAGAATAAAGTACAGAATAAGCTTTATTTGAACTATGAACTAAAAGTTACAGACTAAATGAGTCGTTATTCGCTGACATTGTCTTCTTAATATCTTATTCAAGACGCATTTTCGACATTTAAAAGGAATATTTTCACAATTGTGTTTCTGATAGATGAGTTATGCAATTGTTCTGATCTCAAAATTTGTATTAGCTCAGCTTTTGTATTAACAGCAATAAATGGATTATGAAGTTGAAAAAAAGCTGTGAATATGGAAGTTTAATATTTTTCTTTAGTTTCATTATAATATAAAATGCTTGAATAAAATATCAATTTTGGCATCAGCATTTTAGATGATAATGAAGGTAACAAGTAGCCGTTCTGTAATGATAAGAAAACGGAACGGAAACCATAACATGACAATCATAAAATATTAATTCAAGAAAACAAATTGTACTGTTGTTCATCTTAACTTGCATTGATATGACTATTGATTAAATAGTAAGTTACATTGATTAAAAAAAAGATTCCTTGTGTTCATATGAATAAATCTTAGCTGCATTCTATGACAGTCAAGATGTGGGTGTTGGTAGACTTAAATATTATTGTTTCCACGCCCACATCTACACTCATTCTCTCAGGTTGAAATGGAAATATTCAAACTCTGTTTTCGAGTGCATGAATTTTTGGTCACCTTGTATATTAAGATTTCCTGAAAAGAAGTCAATTATATATATATATTTAGTACAACAATGATTTTTCAGCAGATTTTCCAGTCAAATTTATCTGAGAATATTCTTTCTCATAGAATTGAAATGAAGTAGAAACAAAACTAAAAACATAAATTTCTCTTATTATTTAATGAAAACTTGAAAAAAGTTAGCTATTTAATACTGGCATGATGATATAAAAAATTTTTTTCTATCCAGAGCTTCTTTTAGCTTACTTTTTTGTTTCTCACGTCAACTATAACGAAACAAATATATAATTCAATCATTGTATCATTAAAAACGTGTCTTTTCTTCAAATAATTAGATTAGCGACTTGAAGACATAATAAAAACAGTTTAGTAAAACTAAGAAAACCTTGAAAATGTGCATAGTTATGAGATATCGTTTCCAAATAACTAGATATTTCAAATCAATTGAAGAATTATGAAATATCAATGTCGTAAGTGAAGAAAATATGTTCATTCATGCATATATATGTCTAAGCCACACGCAAAAGAGCTAAAAGACTTGAGAAGCTTGACGGACTGAAATAATGAATGAGATCTAAAGAAATTTAAGAACTTAAAAAACATAAAAGGACTAAAAGTAGAAAAGAAACAAACTTAATGTGTTTTAAACTCTTCTCATTATATAGGAACAAATAACCAAAGAAGCATTGATTGACATGATTGGCAGTAACCAGCATAGAGTATCTGAATATTCATTCATATACCCTCTGTATTCTATAAGAGTAGAAAAGGAGCCATGCAGCTATATGAAAATAAACGAATGATAATGGTAATTTCATAATACTATTTCGATCTCATATATTATTTAAGATTAAGATGATATTGAGGGTCATGCCTAAATGATTTTTAAAAAAAGATAGAATTTAAATATATGAACAATACCATTGTTTTCCTTGTCCATTTTCAAAAATACATATACGCTGTTCCATTTCATAAAATTATTTGTTAGATCATAGCTTGTTCTACATGTACTAAAATTGTTGAATAAATTCAAATTAAAGGTATCTTCAACCTTTCTGGATTTCCCAGAAAATATTTCATCAGAATAATACGTATTTTCAAAACTAGATCTTGACAAATACAGCAAAAGTTCTTCGATAGTGACCCTTATTAAAAGCTAAGATCATGAGGACAAACAATGAACCTTATCATTCTCTGTGATTCTAGGTTCCATCCAGTTGAAAATTCCTTCTACAAGTGCTACCAAATCTTTCGAGTCGGCATCTCTTTATTTTGTGGTGTTCAAATAAACAAATCAGTATGTCTCAAAACAATAATATTCAACGTAAATAGTATACAGTCTGTGTATAAACACTTCCAGTCTGACTGACGTACCACGTCGACGAATCAAGTACTTCTGTAACTTTTTCTTGAAAATGTGAGGTGCTCAAAAGCAACTCTACTCAATCTAGACTTTCACTACGATGTTTATTAAAAATCATAATATTCATAAGTTTTAAATAGTATGAACGCCAAAATATTTACATGCATTTCCATACCACCATTCGACGTGTTTTTCAAAGTTCTATAAAACCTCAATGATCCTCTAACTTATGTGAGTTGATAAATCGCAGAAAAATGCGGCTTTGAGTGATTTTCTTTTTATTAACAGATATTTAAACTAACGATAAATATATATATCAATGATAATCAGCTGTCGAAACTGATATATATAATTTCATTGGTTTCTAATAGGCTATTTGATTTTGTAGTACCTGCAAAATATGATGATTCAGTTTGAATCTTGTTAAAAAAAATTACATATACGTGAAAACAAGGTTTATCTACTAAATGAATATCCGTTGACATTAGAAAGTCAATATTTTTTTATTTATATTTGCTTCGTACCATTCATGTAGGAATATTTTATTGAAAAAGAAAAGCAAATTTATCATTGAGTATTAATTGATGCTGATAATTACGCTCATTTTAAAAGAATAAAATGCTATTATTTTAATCAATCGAAGTGAACATACAATCTCGATAAAATCAATGTGAATCGTTAATCAATATTTAGAAATAAACAGATATATAAGGTTTTCGATAAATTGATTATTATAATCTCATTAAATTTTTTTTGTCTTTTCTATTATTTATTACTAGTTTCAATGAAGACTTCTTTAAATAATTATCAATTTTCCTTTATCTCAAAAAAAAAGTCAAATTAAAACATTGGTTTATCAATTCAAATGATAATAAAATATTTGTAACATTCTAATCTGTTCAACTCACTAACAATAAGCAATTAAATCATTTCTCAATTAAAATTTTCTAAAACTTTAATTGCTAAAATAAAATCAAAATGAATTAATTTTTTTTTTGTAAAGTTAAGTATTGCTAGTTTTTCCATATTTATTAGAAAACAATTCGGTTTCAATATGATCAATCAAATTGAGACAATTTTAATTATTTTTCTCCAATCAATAACCAAATCGATAGTTATCTTATACTTCATGACAAATTCAGTGTTAAATCATCTAAACACTAAACAATTCAGTTAAATTATTTCAAAGAGATTTCCTCATTTCACTAACATTTCAAACGAAATATAGTTTCTTCTTTTAATCCAATATCTATTCAGGTTAATTAATCATATTTACTTCAGTTTTAAGACATTTATCCTTTAGCTCCTGAAAAATTCTAGTTAAGAGTCAATAGAAATTTTTCTTATACTGTTCGAACTCTGATCTTTCACTCACAGAGTTGTGGGTTATCATTCAAATGTAATTTGAAATAGTTAGAACACTGATTCAATGATAAAAAAATTACTTGTGATTTTATTGGAAACAAGTCTGATAAGAGAAAACATTTATAGATTGACGTACATGAAAATATTATGAAACGATTTGAGACATTAACTAAGCTCCAACTTTTCGTGCAAGACGGAATCGCTGTCCACGTTCTCGTTCAGCCATTCGACGACCAAAAAACCAACCCTAAATATCAATAATAAGTTTAATTTTTGGATTAGACATAATTTAAAAGTTTTCTAACCTCTAAATCAAGAAAAAAGTAAAAGTTATTGATATTCCATTCTTTGCAAATACACTGAAGTTCACTAGGACCTGGCATTTTCTTATTCCTATAATCTAAATCGTTCAAATTTATATTTAAGAAAAATTGAATTATAAATTAACTTATACACTTACATTGATTTAAATATGCCAGTTGCTCATGGGTTAATTTCTTTTCTATTTCTTTTAATTCTAAATAAGACGAAAGTCTAAATATAACTATACTTGTTCTTACAGAAAACCTACTTAATAATATACAAATAAACTAGACATAAACATCCCGAGTAGATTAAGATTTATCTCTAATGGTTGTCTTTCATTTTCATTCCTACGAATAATATATCATAGAATTTATTCCTGTCCAAATACAATTTAATCATTACATTAATGAAAAAACTAAATTGTTAGTTTGAATTTGAAACTTCATATTATGGAGAAAATATTTATCTTTAACATGTTATGTCGAGAACTACCAATGAAAAGCTTCTATTCATTGGATAGATAAAATAGAAATATAATTTTTTTAGACGATTTTTTATAAGAGACTATTTAAACAAAAATCATTTACATAACTCTGATTCCAGTATTATTCTTCAGACCGCATTGTTAGTGTTGATCAGTGACATGTCTCTATTAATGTTCAAATCAGCAACCATCAAAATAGGACAACTGATAATAGAATAACGTTCTCAGTGCTATGTAAATAAGTATCGATAGAGATATATTCGTACGTCACAAATATTTTCTAGACTCATTGTTGAAAAGAAAAATTCTTAATTGAACTCTTTCGGTTGATAAATAATCAATATAGATTGTTTGAGTATTAATTTTAATACAAATTTATCTATTTTCGTATCTACTGTCAAAGATGTACAAAAGTATGAAAAGACATTGGTCTGTATTTTCATACACATATCAACATTTGTAACAAGTTTCTTTTTGAAACTTCTCTTAGGAACAAAATATTTATGAATCACTTGTTGACAATTACTGAATATTCTGTCAACAAAATATTTGGCAACGAAAAGTCAACTTTACTTCCAATTTACAATAATTTAACTAAAACAAGAAAAGAACTTTTCCTTGTTAGATAACTTACTTAAAGCAACTTCAGCAAACCAATCCCAACTCCAATAATCGTCAACCATTTTTAGAATGAGCTAGAGTAACAATACTGACCAAATTCAGTCAATAAATGATTTATGTATTATCATTGACAGTACTTATATGAATTATTGGACGTCGATCGTCAAAAAGCATACGCGCCGGCCATTACTGCATATAACGAACGTCAGAGAGAAGCATATTCTTTTTCTTGAAGAACAGAAAGAAGCTCGAACGAATAAAAAAACTATATACAGAGGTGACCATTAGAAAAAACATGTTATATAAAAAGAATCGAAAAGATATTAATTGTAAGAGGTGACTTGACTGCAAAGGGAGCGACTTGATTCATAACACGCATATCACTGTGATTATAAACAAAGATAGATTTTTTTTTAATTTTTAGTTTTATTTATTTGTTAACATGACAATATGTTTTCCTATTCTTTTTATTGTGATAAATATGATATAGTTGACCATCAGTTTGCATACTGTTCAATGACAAACTGAGTGACTATTCAAGAGTTTTACTTGATTTGATTTTTTCATGTGTTGCTTCTCAAACAAAGAATGAATTTCATTTTTTTATCAGATAGACGATTCAATAGACTTACGAAGACGATCAAGTTGTTCTGATTTATATCGAAGATAATCTATCTGTGCAGTTATAGCTCGAACATTCAGTTTCCGCCAAATAAGTTCAAGATCGAGCATTTTGTAATCGATTTCAGATAAAAACTCTTGTTTTTTGTTGTTCGAGAATACGAATATGATCTTCATAATCATTTTTTTCTACGATTAGGCGCACGATCTGCGTCACCACATAAAAAAAAGTTTATTCTACAAATTATGATATACTAATACACGTTCCTTGTTCACTAAATTCATCACCACCATCAATCTTTGTAACTTCCATATATTAAAGTGAGACGTAATTCAATATCTAAAACAATAAAAATGCTTTTTCTCTACCATTCATAGTGAACTAACTACTATCCATCGAATGGTTAAAGTCCATAAAATATAATATATATATGTCGAAGAGTTATTCATATACTTCATGTATGATCAGAAACCAAAAAATAAAGTTTTGTGGTATCGAATAAGATAATACAACTTTTCCGCTATTCGATGCACAACAATTATAAGATGTCAGAATGAATAAAACAAATAGTTTCCATTTGATTATATGAGAAAAACTTTCTTTTGATTTTGCTGTATCGTCAACACAACTTTCATTAAGTTGCTTGATTCTATTTTGATGTTAATTCTGTGAAAGCCTAGAATGAATATTAAATATTTTCTAAGTAGATGGAAAAATTAAATAGCTAACATATTATCTTAATTTTATTAAAAGAAATCAACTGATAAATTACACAAAGGAAAAGTTTGTTTGTCAAATACGAATTTCATTTATTTTTCTTTGATATTAATTATAATTGATAAAAATAATGATATAATAAACATTTGTTATTCTTCAACATTTATTGATCATATAAACACACAGCTGATATCATTGATTGATGACATTTAGCATCGAGCAAAATCTTCTCTAATCCTATCATATTTACATCGATGGTCAACAATTTAACGATAACATCTAATTTTCCAATGCAGCTTCCCATCCAGTGCATGTCACCCTCGTATTAATCAAAATTTTATTTTTGCATTTAATGATAAATCTTCCTATAGAAAGTTCATTTATTTAGACGTACTAAGTCATAATAGTAATCATCTTTTAATTTACCCATATATAAGTATTACAAACTAATCCGAAATTGTTGACTTTATTCAGAGGATTCGATAACAAACGTTGATCATCAAATCGAAACAATAGAGAAAACAAAAAGATTTATTAAATATGAAACTTGTTCTGAAAAATCATAGCATTAATGAGAATCAAAGAAGTAGCGGTACCATTATTTTGATTAGCAATTTTTCTAATTTTTTTTTTACACAAAATGCTCTCGATGCATGTTATATTATTCGAAGAATTTTTTTCGCATATTAGTTGAAGATAAATGAGTAAGAGAAAAGAAAAGAAAAATAGAGGCATCATGAGTAGTGATCAGATATTTTTCATTAAGGGGGAGCCCCCCCTCAGAAACCTATCTTCTAAACGGTTCAAGAGATTTCGATGAAAATTTCAGGAAATAGAAAAGCTAATGTAACTAGCATCTGATAAAAATTTGAACCAATCATTTTTGATAATTGAGGAGTTATACTCAGTTTACTCATGAAAATGGGGCTTTTGGCACGGAACATTTTCTCGAGGCACGATAGCATGGAAAATGTTGAAATTTGTTTCAAAATGAAGAAAAATCTTTTATCTAGAAATTGTTGGGACAGTTTTTTGAAATTCATCTTTGTTCAATAGTAGTGATCAATTTAAATCGAAAATCGAAAAAACTGCTTTGATCTCTTTCAAAGATTTTCTAATATCTGAACAACGGAGATATATTTTAGAAATCTGTTCCCACAATTTCTAGAAAAAAGTCTTATCTTTTGAATAAAAAAAATATCAGCAGCGTACGTCAAACAGTGGACTGGGAAAATGTTCCGCAGTGATCAGTAAGCGATAAAAAAGTGAAGCTGAGAAAAACGAATAACAACATTGCGAAGTAGTTGATGATGTTCCTGTGTAGAAAATTGGAGCATATTATATATCATTGGAAAGTGTGTAAAAAGGTCTTGCAGTTGATGATGCTTTCAAGAAAAAATTAAGCTAATTTCTAAATCCAAGTTTACTGTAGCGCCACCTTTTCGAAAAATAACCTAATTTTGAAGCTTCCTTCTCTGACTGCAACAGGTAGAACATGATTACTTGATACGTCGATGGTTTTATACTTCTGATAAAGAAGATGGAACGATATTAATTACCGGTAACTAAGGAAAAAAAATCAACACAACAGTCGATTTTCCACTATGACTTCCAATAGACGCCCCAGAATTTGGCAAAATATGTTCCATTCTTATATAATTTATACATATTCTGAAAGAGGACACTCAGGGCTACTAGAATATGTGTTTTTTCAAAAATCGAGTTTTTTAAGAAAAATCGACTTTCTGAGGGGGGGGTTCCCCCTTAATTTAATTTTTTTTGTATAATTGATAATATAATTTTGAAAATTAGAAGTATTACATCTAGAATAATTGCGAACATAGCCAAGTTGATTAAATATATTCAATATTAATAATAATCATTTTTTTCATAGAGTTATAGATCACTATCAGCCATATTATTGTGAATTATGTCGTTGAATATTCAGTCGTCATGAGCGCGATACAAATAAATTTTAAACACGTACTAAATTATTAAAATTTAGGAAGAAAAGAAAACAAGGTTGTGCATTTAAGAGTTTCAAAAAAGTATCAGTATTACGTAGGGACGACAGAACGTACTGAAATGAGGTGAGGCTCAAAAATGGCTTTTTTTAATATTATCATGAGACAATATGAGCGAATTTCAGGTGATAATCCGCTTTAGACTATTTAAATTTTTACTGTCAGAAGATTAATGCGCTAACTTATTTCGTCCTTGACTAAGAGAATTTTTAAATCTCTGTAGAAGGAGAAAAATTTCTAAAGAATTTCACACTAGAGCGGTAAACCAAAAAACATGTCTTTTTTCATTTGATGATTCACCATAATTATCAAAAACTTCAGATCAGTTTTCCGATCCTCAAAATTTCCCAGTAAACTATTCATATTAGACAAATTTAATGAATTCACAAGAGGAGTACTTTGAGCTATAAACGATTCTTCAAGAACTTGTTGAAAGATTAATTAAACCAGTTGAAGCAATTTCCTTTGTAGATACAGATGTTGTTGTACTGTTTATTTTTTCTTAGTAAAATATTCCAAAATTGATCCAGCATATCGTTTTGATGCCATTAGTGTTTACAATCTAAATTATTAATTTTATGACTATGATCAAAGCAAAGTACTATTTATCTGTTTGTTATTCATATAAACATGAAAGCACATTTTGCTGAGCAAAAATAGTAAATAATCTTTTAACATAGCCGTTAAATCATAACGTCAAGGTATTCAAAAAATATGAAAGCTAGATATTCAGACAAGTATCCAAATAGGCTCCTTTCACAGTGCATTTTAGTTGATATATTCATTGATATTTTAAACAATTACTATGCATGAATTTCACTGAATCCATTAAAGAAAATAAGAAGACAATCGAATATATCTAGGCAAGTTTAATGCCTTTCTTATCGCATAATTCCACAATTTGTCTAGTATACATCACTTTATGTCAATGAGGTGAAAGGTGTCCCTATGAATCATAAGAATATAGTTAGTGCATTTATCATTATCTGAATTTCGTAGTGTTCTTTATCACAACATACAAATAAGTGTATTAGAAGTTACAATATTCGCACTGAAATAATATTCATTTGATAAAATAAGTCTAAACCATCGTTCAAAAAAATATCGAACTCATAATTTCGGTGAAGCTGAACCTTCAGACGCCAAACTCGGGTGAGGCTCATGCCTCATCCAGCCTCTAGCGTTCGCCGCCTATGCATGGAAGAACTGCAGCATAAGTGAAAAACAAGAGAAGACTAGAATCATGAACAAAAGTATTTGTATCCAGTGTGTGTGTAAGCGAAAGAAAAGAAAGGAAACGAAAATATTGATGATATTAAGAATTAACATCAGTGCAAATGGGCATCATTATCTATAGATTCGTTACAATATCAAAAACTAGACTTACAACAACTATGATGAATTGAAAACGAAGAGAAAAACGATAGAAACTTCGATGTATTAATATGAAAAAAGGGTTTGATACATTTCAACAAATTAAGAGAATAATAACAATAAATGATTTTCATAAAACGTCGACGTTTTAATTAGTATCTAATCTTGTCAAACATAGCAGCTGTATTATCTTCTTTGTTAATGTACCAGTATTTAGAATTTATGAGATCAATGTCTGTTTTTCTGTTTATCAAAATTTATGAAAATATGCTTTTCTATAAAACTTCTCTTTAGGATAATATTGCCGTCACCTCTAGCAGAGATTTTCTACAATCATTCTAATATTTTTTGATTGAATATCCCATGTACTCCATGATATTTAATTATTTTAAGTGCGATTTAGTTTGAGCAACATCATGAAGAGATTTTTTCTTTACAAACATGACATAAAATTTTAGGAATGTTTTTGCATTCGACATTAGACAGTTATTATGATTGATAAATTCCATTTTTCAATTTGTTTTAATTTTATGTACAACTTTGTTGAGTCGAAAATGGAATGTTATTCAGTGTGCACTATCAGCACGTAATATTTGAGAAAGATCTTACTAGTTGCCAAAGTTTATAGGAAAGAAGCGACAAATCTATTAACCTCTTGTTCAAAAAGCAAAAAAAGAGAAATTTCACAAACGTAGGAGAACTATTAGCACATATGTTTGTTGTTGTGTTTAAAGGAAGTATAGATATTGCATATGAAATAGCTTCTCCTGTATTTACTAGCACAAACTTTACTTTTTATGATATTTATCATTTTTGTAAAATAAAGATTATTTTTTCTTGTTTCATAAAACACTTCTATACATTTTTCGATTAATAAAAGTTAGTAATTAAAATTTCTATTCAAATATAACCAAGCTTAAGAAAGGATGGGTGTGAGTCTTCCTTTTACCTACTCTACCCTCTGATTGCTCAAGTTTTCGTTTGGCATCTAAGAATCACCCTTTTTAAAGCTAGAGAATCAAATAAAAATTCTTTACTAATAATATTCAACAATTTTGCTTTCGTTTTTTTACTGGTTCGAATTTAAGTAATGCTCACTCAAAACAAACAGATCCATCGATTGGAAACGAAAACTTTTCCAAGCCTTGAAGTGTTTTCACTTTTTATAAATTTTCTCATCTCATTTTAAACTATAAGCATATTTAAGTTTGGATAAAAACTCCAATAATTTCTCCACGTTTCATTTTAACTACAACAAGATCCGAAATTTGAATCGCCTCCCCTTTATCAAAACTAAAACAAAGGTTCTCATTTTGATTTCAACTATGAACGAAAATTCTTCCAGTATGTTCATTTCCAACATAATAAATAAAAACTTGATCATCGAACATTGACTTATCAACATTAATATCTTGACGAACAATAGCTTTTATTATACCTTTAAAGAGAAAAAACAAGCATGAATCAAGAATAAAGAGTGTAGCTATGATATGGATGTAATTGATGAGAAGGCTCTCACGCCTACACCCATCTTTTATCGAACTATAATAGCATCGTTGCTTCAATAAATTAGTATTTTTATAAAAAGATAATCGAAAGAAAAAAAAATTCCATTGTTAGAATACCAGGTGATTGGTCACGCAAGGATAATATCATTTTTCTTTGGGATAGTGATAATTCTATAGTCAGCTACGAATTAGAAACAAAAAGGGATGGTAAAGTACAAATGAATGGTCATTACCGCTGTATTTCTGATCAAAACGAGTGTTGTAAGAAACATTTTTTTCTGGAAAACTTTAAGATAGCATCAGTTCAAATGACGCAAAGCCTAATCAAATATTATAATGTATTCTTGCATTAACAAAAATAAAAAATAATTTACCCAGGTCGAAAAGTACCGGCCGGTTCCCGCAGGAAAACACCGGAAATAGCCGGAACATGGAAGCAGTATTCCGGCCGGAAATTTTCGGAATTTTTTCCGCTGATTTTCCGCTCGGTTCCTGCCGGAAAACACAGGAAATTGGCCGGAATTCACCGGAAAAAATCCGGAGAATTTCCGGCCGGACTACTGCTTCCATGTTCCGGCTATTTCCGGTGTTTTCCTGCAGGATACGGTGATTTTTCCCGCATTTTCCTGCCGGTTCCAGCAATATCCGGTGGCCGGAACGATCGACCTGGGTAGTATTACTTATATTGCGGATCTTGAAAGCAAAGTAAATATTCTTACGCTCATACAACCATGAGTGGTTGTTGCCCGCGCTCACTAGACGCGTGAGCTGTACACCCACAATTTGTGTAGTAATGAATATATCATTTTCTTATTTTTGAAAACATTTGAATGTAAGAAAAAGCGACAAAATAATTTCGATAATGTTTTTTTTTCTTTCTTTTTTATTGTCCAATATATTCGAAAGATATATTTTAGTGATATTGTTCGTATACAGGGTGTGGTTGTGGGTGTGGGTGTGGAATGCGGGTGTGGGGTGTGGGTGTGGGGTGTGGTTGTGGGTGCGGTTTTTCCATTTACTTGATACACACCGACACCCACACCCACATCCACACGCACACTCACACCCACACCCACACCCACACCCACACCCACACCCACACCCACACAC
>CAJNOP010002870.1:0-12047 GCA_905250075.1 Rotaria sp. Silwood1
GTGTTGATGTAAGTGTTAGCGCGTTGTGAGTGCGAGGTTTGGTGTAGGCGTAGGTAGATTTGTGAGTGCCGGTGTTAGAGTGGATATGACAGTGGATGCAACACTGAGAGTCGACTTATGGAAGATTCATATTCGCCCATTTGCGTTCGCACTCGCTCACACCCATCCATAGATACAGGGATACTTGACATCCACACCCTATTTCGGTGAACTGTCTTTGAGGAAAAATCTGACAATTAACAAGTATGCTAAGCTTTTTTTCTTTTATCTTGCATGATAACACTTTCACGTTACCAGCATCATCACTCCGAAACCTACACTCACATAAACATTCTTTTGTTTCTAGCCATAGTCTCGCTACATATCCAAACAAGTGACGCTCGTCCGTGTGACTCGCTTGACTCTCGACTAGACATGTGCGGGACCAGGATCGAAAAACAATTTAGTCCCGGTCATGTTTGCCGTTGATAAGAAACATCGGCGGAAATAGAAGTGAGAACTGCTCCAGATCTAAAACCGGCAGATTCTGCAACAACTTCTCTGACTATGGATAAATAACAGAAAAAGTAAGGTTACTTAGACTGGGTGTAGAACAAAAACCAAATTTAACACATTCGACGCGATTCGGTTTTATTAAAGAGTAGTTCTAGAGATTCATTTTCGTCTGCATTCATCTTGCGATAAATGCACTGCTTGGTCTTTTCATCCTATACTGATCTGTCGTTTTCTCTTTTCCATTTGTAATATCACATGTAGCGAAGTAACCATCCTGTAGTTTGGCGAAACTCTCGTGAGGTCATTTCAGCATGACGTGCCATTCGAGAAGTTGAATCAGCAACCCAATTCAAGCGCGAATTCACTAATCGCAAGCTCGAAGAAAAGGAAGGATTTAAGGGCAATGTCCGCAGACGCTGTACTGGCTGCTTTGCGAAAGGAAGGGCACAACAGTCAAGAGAAGCGAGCTATTCGGTAGCAAAGAAAGTAAAAACGTTCTGTTGTGAGTAACAATTTTTTTTGTCTTGATTTTTTTAACAAGACCCATCATGCTATGGAATAACGGACTCAAAAAGAGTTCTGAAGGCAGAACAGATAAAGCATTATGTTCAGCCTCCTGTCTAAGAAGAAAGAAAAATAAAGTACTTTTCTATACAGTTTCTCGTTAAAATGTAGCGTGGCTCACTGTTAGGCCACATCGTAGCGAAGGTGTTAACTGAGCCCAGGACTAAAAAAACAGAATTTCGCCGGAATCAGCAGCAAAAGGAAAATTTCCACCGGGACCGGGACCAAATGAAAATTTTCACCGGGACCCAAACCGGGACCAAAAAAAAATTTACCAGGACCGGGACCGGACCGGGACCAAAATTCAATTTCACCGGGACCGCGACCGGGACCGGGACCAAAATTCAATTTCACCGGGACCGCGACCGGGACCGGGACCAAAAAAAGTTGGTCCCGCACATGTCTACTCTCGACTGTATAATCGGCTCTTTCTATTTTTTCTTCCGATTTACAGTCTTCAACACAGCTAGTATCCAATGTTCCAAAAGGGTGGGTAGATATGTGTACGCTGATATTAACGTCAAGCTCATTGTGCATAATTGTATGCGGGTCCTGATGAACATTTTTGTCACAAATGCATCCAATCAAATTGACACCCTCACATTGACACTCAACAAAAATCTAAGGAACCATACTATGGCGACGATATCCATATGTACCTAAGAAAGGAGCTTATATTCAGCTTTCTGAGAGGTAATGAAGCAAAGCTCATTCGCGACACTTTCGTCAAAACGCGCCATACTCCTTAAAATTTCTACTAAAAGTTCGTTCGCTTGCTGATACATCTGCCGAGAATATTGTGCAGTACAGCGGCCACTAGCAAAATACGGGTTCACTTGAACTTCTACCTTAAAATTAATCATACTAGATCTGGTCTATAATTGGACTGTCATATTTGAAAGAAGCTCTTACTCATATTAGCCATCAGACTAGATAAGTAATTTGAATATATTCATATACATTTCGACATTTGAATGAGTATCGACAAGAAAGCATCCCAGCAAGGAAACTCCCGTTTATTTCATTAAAATAGCATTTCGATGGAACGACTATAAATTTTATAAAAATGTTTTCCCTCAAATGTACTATTCAAATATCGCACACGTGCAGAAAAGGCGTTCTCACACTTTGTTATGTCTTTATTTCTCTTTCTTTATTTTTACGCTCAGTTATCAGCGAGAGAGCAACGTGATGGTATGACAACAGAACGGAACAAAAGGATAATCTCCCTTTGATGGAATCGAACCAACGTCTTCTGCTTTCCGAGCAGCTATACTACCACTGTACTAGAAAGGAGCGTTTATTATTCGTTTGTTCCGTCTTATGATCGAAGGGGAACACTTCGGTCATAACACACTTTATTTTAAAATAATTATTTCTCAGTTCTTAGCAACTTCTACTCTTTATTCAAACCCGTTAGATCTAGACTCTTGATGTTTATTTGATGGATTCCAACAGCCTGAAGCGTTCCTTCAAGGGACTTTCTAGTGCAGCGGCTAGTCGTTCGTCGGCGCCCCTTCGGGGCGCCACTCACGACTAGCTGCTGCTATGTTTCGTTCTATCTCTCCACAGCACCATCCTTTTTTATTTACACTTCATCTAATCACAAACTCGGCTTACTTCGAAAAACCATTAGATCTGCAGCACGACAATTCTCGACGGCGATTTATAAACCAAAGCTTCGTTATGAACTATTTCTGATTTCTTTAATTTAATCCTGCAGCTGAAAAATCAGAGTTTTATTGAAATCCTCATTAAGAAAATATTAGTGCAGTATTCTCAAAAAAACTAGCTTTTCTACACATCTTTTGTGAGCGAAATCTACGGAACGGTTGCAATATAAGCAACAAGTCGCTCAGTTTACGTCAGTGCACTCGTGCAACAGTTTTTTATTGTCTATTTAACATAAAAGATATGGCATCGTTTTTATACATCTATTTTTTTATTACTTCAAGTTATCGCAACTAGAAATTCCACGAGTTAGAGATCCTCGAAACATATACAAGGTTAAAAATTCGGGTTTTTATAATAATAATAATAAATTACAGTTTATTGCCACATACCGGTTAAAGATCCTGCCTCATCTATGGATATATTTCCTCAGGATATAGATTTAACCTTATGAAAGAAATGGGAGAAATTTGCTCACAAAATTAGTTCTATTGAAAGATTGTAAGCAAATCTAGCAAATTTTACCGCATTCCTCTCTCGTTGCAAAAGGCACCGTCGCCTTTCTTTGAACATAGATAGCTTCTGTTATACCTTTAAAAGCTGCTGAGATACGGAGATTTGACATGGACAGCATCACTTTCTGAAATCATATTAGTGTTTTCGTACCAAACATATGGGACTTGAAAGTGCGAATAACTTCCATCGTTTGAACATTTGAAGAGTATTGTCGAGGTGTTCCTAATCTGTTTGCCTTGCCAATCCTTCAAGGCATGCTAAGAGGTACCCATGTGCAAAAAATACCTCCGGTGTCTGTCCCAATAATAGAGAGAACGTATACAAACAAGAACTTGAAATTTCAGGAAACCGATTTCAGATTCCAATAACCCGGCCCCCGCTTACTTTCGTCAACCTTTATAAAATATCGTTATTTTTCGCAAAAAAGCCTTTCCTTGATCGAATAAGTTCAACGAAAAATGTCGAGAAACCGATAACGGATTTGTATACCCCGACCCCGGTTTATTTTCATCAATCTTATAAAATATCGTAATTTTCTCAAGAAAAAGCTCATTTTTGAATGGTCGGCTTCCTAGCCAACCGGATGATCAGATGCAAAATCCGATCTCGGATTCAGAATCCTGGCCCACGATAACATATAGTAAAGTTTCATCAAAATGTAAAAAAGGCTTAAAACAAAAAGGCTCATTTCTGATTGGTCGGCTTTCTAGCCAATGCGAATACCGGAATTAAAATTCGATCTCGGAATCGGATTTCCCAACGTCAATTACCTCTACTGAAATTTTAGAAGGTACGTCTAAATCAAGTTTCCCTGTGATGTTTTTTTGACCTTGCGACAAACAGACACACACACAAACGCATTTTAGTTTTTCTCATATGACCCTCCCTACAGTGGAGGGAATATCATTATTTTCTCAAAAAACCCCTTCCTCAACCCAAAAAACTCAATTCAAAATTTTGAAAAACTAACTTCAGATTCGGATTCTTCGACCCCGATTTACTTTCGTCAACCTTTATGAAATATCATTATTTTCTTAAAAAACCCTTTCCTTAACCTAAAAAACTGAATTCAAAATTTTGAGAAACTGACTTCAGATTCGGATTCTTCGACCCCGATTTACTTTCGTCAACCTTTATAAAATTTAGTTATTTTGTGAAAAAATCCTTTCCTTGACCCAGAAAAATCAATTGAAAATTTCGAGAAACTGACTTCAGATTCGGATTCCCCGATCTCGATTTACTTTCGACAACCTTTATAGAAAACAACTTTAAGCGAATTTTTTTTTTGACCCTGATGTTCTTTTGAATGGATGGAAAAACGTCGAAAAGAAAAATGTCGAAAGGAAAGAAAAGTATTAACAATATTAATGAAAGAGGTCACCAGCCTCCAATATTGTGAATAGTCTTCATTTTGTTGGTCCATGCTTCTCTTTGTCCACTTATATCAGCGCAATATGTGTCGCTAGATATAGATCGGCTTGAGCAAGCGTAACGCGATGACGTTTTGGCCACAGTTTTATTAATTTTTCTCAACACTCAGATTGCTCAGAGGATTTCTTCTTTCATTGTAAGATGCATCTCTACGTTCTGCAAAATCCCTGAGAGTATGAGCTCACTTGAGCGAGCGGTTTGAAAACTATAGCAAAAATACATGGCGTAACGCGATGACGAGAAAGGGACAACAAGTTGAGGGTGACATGGTTGTTTTTTATTTCTCTGCGAATGTATACTGTATTCAAAGAAACGTTCTATGCATATTTTGTAGTCAACAGTTGGAGATATCCAACAGAGCAAAAGCTTCTTCGAACAGACTTCTTATTTTGAATAGGGATCAGTTTGATTAACGTAACGCGATGACGGTCTCGTAACACGATGATGATGACTTTTGCAACCATTTTTTTTCATGGTTCATTTTATTATGTGTACACCTCTGTAAAGACAAGATACTATTTTTATTTTACACTTAGAATGTGCACATGTGAGACGTTGTGTTTATTGATTCCTCTAGTACAAAAAGAAACCATAAAAACAATAAATCAGTTTGGCTAATAGAGATACCCATATATTTATACAGTGGGAAAAACTCAAAATTTCAGTTAACACTTTTTCTTCATAATTTATATATCGTTCGATAGAGCTCAGAAAACTATCTAAGAAAATGTATTTTTCAATTCATTTTCCTATTTTATAAATCTTAGAAACCTCAAAATACTAAGATCATTTTATACGAAATCGTCCTAGTGACAGTATGATCTCGGTCTTTTAAGGTTTTTAAACCTTATAAAATGGGAAAGTTACTTTAAAAGTACATTTACTTACACAGTTTTTTGAGCTCTATCCAACCATGTATAAATCATGGAGAAAAAGTGTTAACTGAAATTTTGAATGCTCCCCACCTTACGCATATATCATAGAAATGATAGATAATTTAGATTGATAATTTCATTCTAACTGAACGCAATCAACTTATTAAATCAATCAGCTATACTCTTATGGCAATCTGTTAGTAATTAATAAAGAATACATTAAATATAGCTTATAGTGGTTTTTGCCTAAGAAACTACTATATGGAAATATTTTTTTCATAGATGTAAAAAATACAAAAAACGTCATCGCGTTACGTAAAATTATTAAAAAACGAAATCTTTCTCTGGGAAAAATAGGTGTATTAGATAGCTCATAAAAAACTAGATTTAGATATATATTTTCTGCCAAAAAAAAATAAAGACCGACAAATGAAAAAAAACAATACTCATTTTTCGTTACGCGATGACGTTATAAAGTGGGTAGTTTTAGATAAGCTCGTTACAAAAAAGTATAACACATACAAAATCATTTGTTATGTCAAAAGACACATCTGCTATCATAGTCTTGATCAGCCTTAATCAACTTTGTTGATTTCAAACTGCTTCGATATATGGGTTAGGTTCATTAGCGGTCTAAATAGAAGAATTTTCTATAACTGTGAGTAATATCTCTGTTACAAATTACCAAATACACTTTGACATAGTTATTAATGGAACAAAATGTATTTCCCTACACTTTAGACCATGCTCTACAAGGTGGTGACAATGAATTTCGTATATGATGAATTCAAACTTCCGGTCTTGAAGTTACGCGTTACACGCTCAAGCCGAGATACCCAGTCACAGAATACAATGCATTTGATTATTCCTAGTTATTTCTTATTGATACCTATGTATCAATGTTGGCTTCATTTTTTTCTAACCGAAAGCCCCTTACAAACGAAGAACATATTTTACATAATTTTCTTTGATTGAAAATATATTAGAATTAGGCATATTTTCAAGGGGGAAACGGCGGACTTGAAGTAGAAAAGTACGCCAAAGTACGTCAAAGTAGATTACTTGAAGTAGCTCAAAGTACCACTCAAGTAGTCAAAAGTAGGAACAAGTAGCTTAAAGTAACTTAAAGTAACTTCAGATAAATTTGAAGTTGAAAAGTACTTCAAAGTAAGCTACTTCAAGTAGCTGAAAGTAACTTGAAGTAGCTTAAAGTAGCTCAAAGTAACTTGAAGTAGCTTAAAGTAGCTCAAAGTAACTTCAAGTCCAAAAGTCCGCAGTTTCCCCCTGGCATATTTTACCTTAATCTATAGATATCATGAATTTTTCAAATAAAATTTCCTTCATTTCATCACAAAAAGGAAAGCCAATGCTTGTCATTGATAACTACGTATTTATGTTGAATAAAACTACCACCACAAAAAAATATTATCGCTGTAAAAATAAAAAATGTACAACAACAGTCCATACAGATTTAAATGATGTCCTTTTGCAAATCAACGGTGATCATTCCCACGTAATTGAACCAGAAAAAAAAGAAATTCTTATGTTCAAACCAGAGACGAGAATGAGGGCGCCACAAGCAACGTGACCTTGGCTCTGCAGGACAGAATTCACGTTGCTTGTAGCGTCCTCATTCTCGTCTCTGATTCAAACAAGCCGTCAAAGAACGTGCTGTTAATGAAGGCACTCCTATACCAAAGATCTATGAAGAAGAAGCAGCTAAAATGATCTTAAAATTAGCGACAATTGCTATTTTGCCGTCGCAAAGAGAGATGAGTATGGAGAAAGGCCTATTTATGAAGTTTACAGATTTTATTTAGATAGTTCAATGAACAAGGCACGACGTCTTGAGACGCCGCGCATTCCTGATTCACAACTTTTTGACATTCCATATTTATATACTAGAACAATAAAAAACGAAGAATTTCTTTGTGTTGACAAAATGATCAAACGAAAAACACGTGTTTTATTATTTGCTCCGAATGAACAGTTGAAAATGTTATTTCAAAATTCAATTGTTTTAATAGATGGAACATTTAGTACTTGTCCAAAGATTTTTGATCAAGTACTCACAATTCATTTCATAAAATATGAACAATGTGAAATCTAGTTGATAAATATTCATAACATATGTGTATCTATATTGGTATTTTTTTTATTTAGCATTCGTATGCGGAATTGGATTATTACCTGATCGTAAAAAGTGCACATACAAATTTGTTTTCGAAGAATTAAAAGGTTTAGCTATTGGAATGAATCGAATTTTTGATCCATCGACAATAATAACTGATTTTGAACCTAGTCTAGCTGAAGCTATTAGTAGTGAAGTAATTTTATCTGATTTATATTTAAAAAGAGATAAAAAAAATTATACTTTCATTTAGTTTCCACGTAGCAATCACATAGGTTGCTACTTCCACTTTACACAAGCAATCTAGAGACAGATATAACAACTCGGTTTATCAAGTTCTTATTGTAATGATGATGGTATTCGTATGACATGTAGAAAACTAATGGCTTTGGCACTATTGCCCTCGCCACTTGTATTAAAATCTTTCGAAGACATTCATGGAAGTATATTACTTGCATCATCATCATCATCATTTCATTCACTGAGACCTCTATTTGATTATTTTGAAAATTATTGGATTAACACGATTGATATAAAAAGATGGAACGTTTACGGTATTCGCATTAAAACAAATAATAATGCAGAAGGCATATAATATTAATTAGTATTTGACGATTTCCGTATCTCATTAATAGTTTTAGGTTTTCACAATCGGTTAAATTTACGTATTGCAAAACATCACCCAAATATATGGACATTCATACGCTGCATACAAGGTGAAGAAAATCGTTTCAATCACGCGCTCATTCAAATGATAGGTGGTCTTGCATCTAGAACAAAAACAACTACTACGAACGCAATACAACAACGACTTGATACTTTGTATTTGCGCTATCAAAATAATGATATTACTATCGATGAACTCCTAACTGGATTATCTTATGTTGTTGTGAAAAATACCACATCGAAAAGAAAAAGATAATTGTTTATATTTATTTTACAGGGACTGTTAATCTATTTATTTATCAATCACTTTAGACATAATCTTATTAGGCTGTCTTTATTGAATAAAATTTATTCATCATTGGTCAACATACTGTGCACCTCAATTGGTTTTCCCCCCTTGATATTTTTGTGTTTTTATTGCTATACTTCTTTTATTTATTAACCTACTATATATAGGAAGAAAGCCCGGAACGCGATGCATCTTTTGGTATATTTACATTAAATATCAAATGCAATTTAAAGTGCAAAAGATGTATTAGAAAAAAAGTGACATTTTTTTCACTACAATATCCGGTATCCAAAATGTTGTAACAGTTTTTATTTCGCGTATATCTCGGCTTTGGTAAATGATAATATCTTGAATTTTTTTTCAGAAGATGCACCGTGAAAAGCTCTACAAAAGCTGTACGATCGAATTCCTTTTTTGCCTGTTCTGATGGTTTTCTTATACTCAAATTGAACAACTTACATGGCAGTGTCACTTCCCATCATATAGAAAAGATTTTGAGGACTTTTCTGATTCGCTATAGGATTTGGTCTATACAAGTTTTGCAAAGCTTTCGACGGCATATCTTTCAAAAATAAATTCAATATTCCATCATTTTCTCAAATCAAGATATATGCAAAATGAAAAGTCTTTCAAACATTTTCAATATAATGGACAGTGACACTATCATGTAGGTTTTTCATTTTGAGTATAAGAAAAACCATTGGAACAGGCAAAAAGGAATTTGATCATACAGCTTGTCACCGCGCATCTTCTGGAAAAAAGTTCAAGATATTATCATTTACCAAAGCCGAGATATACGCGAAATAAAAAATGTTACAACATTGTGGATACCGTGTAGTAAAAAAAAATGTCGCTTTTTTTTCTAATACATCTTTTACATTTTAAATTATATTTGATGTTTAATGTAAATATACCAAAAGATGCAGCGCGTTCCGGGCTTTCTTCCTCTGTGTAGTAGGTTAATAAATAAAAGAAGTATAGCAATAAAAACACAAAAATATCAAGGGGGGAAAACCAATTGAGGTGCACAGTATTTGGGCTAGTGATCTTTTATTTGCTGAATATTCTTTCGACATTTTAACTTTCGTACTTTTTCTTTTCTACATTTTTCCTTTCTATATTTTTTCTTCGACGTTTCATCGTTCGACGTTTTTCCTTTCTGCCTTTTTCCACCATACCGTTCTTTTGACCCTGAAGCAAACACACATACACACATACATACAACCTATTTTTTTTTCATATGATCCTCCCTACAGTCGAGGGAACAAACCCTAGCTAGCTGCACCTACAAGAGGGTGTGAGTGTTGGTTTGAGTATGGATTAGGAAACGAGCCATATCCACGCCCACGCCCACACTAGCCCACGCCCACGCCCACACTCACCCACACCCACACCCACGGTAAAGTGTCAAAAGACCGAAATTCAAAACGTCGAAGAGCAAAATACCGAAGGAAAAACGTCGAAAAAAAAACATCGAAGAGTCAAAATGTCGAAGGAGTAAAACATCGAAAATGCAAAAATATCGAAAAACAAAATGTCGAAAAGTAAAATATCGAAAATATTGAATATGAATGAGAGTACCGATAAATTTTCTAATAGTTCATTTTCTATTATTTTATGTCTGCGAAATGAAAGTAGATACAGCTTTTTGTATTATCGTTGAGGGTAAGAAGAAAGAAAATAGATAAAAAAAGTGTTATATTTTAATTCAAATGCACAGAAAAACTTTCGAAGTTGCTTGATTCATCTTGTACAAATAACCATCATACACCAAAAAGGGCTTTCCCTTGTTGCTTGTGACAAAAGAAATACTTGTTGACATTTAAAGATAAGTAAAGTAAATACTTATGTATTACGACATGATAAATGATTTAATGCACATATATATCGTTAGAAAGACATATATATGGACGAATAATAAGAAAAAATAGTTACTGAGTGAAAAGAAAGATACTAGTTGAGTTTGTGACAAAATAAAGGAAAAACTTACATACGTGCACATACCATTGCAGAGAAATATATCAACAATAATGTAAGAGAATGAATAGGCTATGTGCAGGGATGGACCGAATCAACTAATATTAGGGGGGTGTAATCAGCGACGTATTCAGGGGAGGGAAGAATGGCGGGACCGATCCCCCTCCTAACATGTTTAAATATCTGAAGGGGGTACGGGTTTATTGTTTTTCCCAACTTAAAAGCTACCATTTTTCTATGGCGGTCCCTCCTAAAAAAATTTCTGGATACATCGCTGGGTGTAATGAACTTTTTGGGGAGTGGAGGTTAACTTTTGGGAACTTTTTTTTTGGGGGGGGGGGGGGGGGTGTAATGTTATTTTCGTTGACAGAACACAAGAAAATGTTTGAATTTTACCAGGAAAATGCAAAAATTTTCGAGGATTGGGGGTGTCACACCCCCGGTCGGGACATCCCTAGCTATGTGCATGCCTCATTTTTTTCTGTGGTACAAATTAGAACATTTTCGACATTTTGCACTTTCGGTATATTTTTCTTCGATTTTTTGACTTTCGGTATTTTATCTTTTCGACGTTTTTCCTTCGATATTATGCCCTTCGACATTATTTTTTTCGATGTTTTACCTCTTCGATGTTTTGCCTCTTCGATATTTTTCTTTTCGACGTTTTGACTTTCGATCTTTTGACACCTATTCACACCCACACTAGGGGTCTCATATTCCACTTACCATCACTAGTAAATGGTAAATGGTAAGTGGTATAGATTACTGCGCAAGAATGAAAATTAATAATTAAAATGATCATTATTAGTTCTATATGGATAATTTTTCAAGAATTACAATACTTACCACTTACCAGGTAAGTGGTAAATGTTACACTTCTTTACAAGAAGGCCACTTCTAGATGGCTGTTATCAAGTGATAGGTCAACTCAAATGATTCAACCAAAGCGGCTGAAGAAAAAACACTTGATCATCTACTAAGGTATGCACCAGGCTTACGAATGGACCATTAGAAGTGATACACGGCTTTTGAGCTGACATTTTGAAAATACCGAGAGGACCTCTAGACTAGAATAATCCTAAAAGGATTTGGTCCTATGGCCTTCCTCTCTTGAGATATTGAATTTTCAAGTTCTTGGGTAACACAGCGTTTTTGATCATACATCACTGCATCATACCATGAATGAAAACGTATTGCAAGCTAAAAATTCTCTGATAAACTATGTTATTGTTACGACTCACATCAGTCTTCTTCATTAATACGGTGCGAACCACAGCATTCATGTAGTCCGTCGCGAGTTTTTAATGCGGTGCGAAGCACAGCATTTATGTAGTCGTGCGCGAATTTTTAAGGTGCGCAGCACTTAATAGTATCGCGTCGGGAGTTTTCTTTCTTTCTTTCTTTCTTTCTTTCTTTCTTTCTTTCTTTCTTT
>CAJNOP010002871.1:0-15377 GCA_905250075.1 Rotaria sp. Silwood1
GTACTTCTTGGTACTTCTTCGTACTTTTTCGTACTTCATGGTACTTCTTGGTACTTCTTCGTACTTCTTGGTACTTCTCTATACTTTTCCGTACTTTTGTACTTCGGAAGTACAGAAGTTCGCTTGTTCCCCCTTGATTGGGACTATGCCACCTGATGATCGCTCGTAGCGGGGTGTGAAATCGCGATAGTGGCTGCTAGTTCTAAATCCTTATAGGTATATCCGAATAGCTATATCCAAGGGAAAAACCGCATTTGGACACTCCAAACCATTCGCTGCCATTTACAAGTCATTCGAAGCCATTCGAATGGCTGCGAATGAGCCTTTTCCCCTTGAAATAGTCAGTTCCTTCCTATTTTTCCTCTTTTCCCTTTCTTCCTTTTCCTTCATTTTTTCTTGGTCTTTTTTTTCTCTTTCTTTCTTCTCCTTTTTTTCACGTTTCTGCTGTTCGTAAGTGTCTCCGGGCGTAACAGAATAAAAGCATAATAAAAAATGACTGAATAAGTCGACATTTTTCTTTTGCATAATCTGTTGTAAAATACTATATTTAATTCCTCTATGAATCATTCATCATAGCATATTTAAGATAACGAAACATTCAAAAAAGAGCAGAAGCCAAAGTTTACTAGCAATGAAGTTTCTTTTGAATCGAAGCTCGTCACAATGGTCATTACACAAAATCCTATTTGACATAATCATTATTTTGAAACCATTTTATTTGATACGATGGCTTCTGTTAACTATGGGTTCCATGGCACTCTCTACCTACTTAAATGTCCTTTTCTTCTCAACTATTGCTGTCAACGTTACTCGAGGCTTAAAACTTCTTGCGCTACTCATCATATTCGAAAATGCAAGTGCCTATTGTCGACTTCAGCAGAGTCTAGCTAACAAGACATTTATTTGCGATTTCATCAAGCATTTTCAAACAATATTGAATGAACGAATACTGAATGCAAATTGGATCAAGATTAAATTGTCCGATCGAGTGAAGATTCGACAAAAAATCCAGCAAGCTTCAACATCCGTTCGGACTATAATCGAATCCTTCTTGTACCAACTGCCGGGATTTTTAAAGTTTATCATGACAGTTGGAACTATATTTTACATATATCCAGTAGCAACCTTCGTCATCACTATTGTCTATGTGTGCTCATATCGATTTTATCTGTCCAGAAAGAACAACGATTTGCTTGCTATTAAATTGAAATACGTTGATATGTATACTAAATTGAATTCAAAATATTGGCGCGTAAACGAGAACATGTTCGAGTATGTGATCCATCACGAAAAGAAGAAAATAATTGACATAACAAACAAATTAAAAATCGACATGGAAAGAGAGTGGTCGGTGATTAATTATCTCTACAATCAATTGTCATTCGAAGAAAATATCGTTGGACAATTGTGTACATTTTCAACTCTTCTCGCCTATGTGGCATCAAACGAAACGAACGTATTTATTATTCCATTATATTATTATCTTTCGACGTTGACTAGCAGCATTGATAACATACTAAATTTCTACATTCAATGTTTGAAACTCATCGAAGATTATATTGTTGTCATACCAATACTCGAAGAGTATGAGGAGCGAGTCAATGTCGAACAAATACATTTGCGAAACGAAATTCAAATTGAAGATTTGTCTTTTAAATACATGGGTACAAGAGAAACGTTCCACTTAAAACTTGACGGTTTGCTCACATTCAAAGTTGGACAAGCCATACTGGTCACGGGAAAAAGTGGAGCAGGTAAGCTAGAATAGCATGAATTATCGATGACGTGTTGATGCTAGGTTTGTAAGGTGCAACAAATTCGAAATTTGAGTGCTCCTCATTTTTTCTTTAGACATACATTTCTAGATTCAATTTTCGATGCTGATTCCGAATCTGATATTTTTATTGTATAAAAATTGAGTTTTAGTTGAGAAAATCGAGAATTATGAGTAGAATTTCCGACTTTTTCACTTCATACATAGAAAAAATGAATTTTCTCAACAATGAAAAAACATTTCAAAAAAAGCGATCCATACTTTTATTGTGCATCCAATGATGATTCGAATGACATGTGAATGAAGGATCTATGTCTTTCCAAAAAACAACTAGATAGGTTTGCAAATTTTGGTACTATTATGGATAGCGTTACTGCCTCATGAAGTTTCAGAATGGACACGTAATACGTTCTAAGACTGTCGATAATGTTGTTAGAGTCAGTTTTCAATGAGGAAACCGAAAATGATATTGGTGGGAGCCAAAACTAAATTAGTAAAGAATTAAATGCTGATTTTCCATAAATAGGCTGTTTTTATTAATTTTGACACTTCATTAGTATTTTGCAATTTTCTCTATGAAAACTTTGTCAAATCGAAAAAATAAGAAGATATTCGTAATCAGCATTAAAAATTGAATCTAGAAATGTATGTCTAAAGAAAAAATGAAGAGCACTCAAATTTCGAATTTGTTGCACCTTACATAAGAAAGATTTTTTTTTTAATATTAAGGCAAATCAACATTTTACGACATTCTCATTGGTGCGATTCCGATGAACGATTATCAGGCAATCGTGCGAATCGATCAGCAATACCCGGCAACACTTCACTCGATTGAACAAAGCCGAACAATGGTTCTGCAGGACAGCCAGATGGATTACCGCTCGACCATATTTAGTATTATAACTGATATTGACGAGGACGAAGTGAAACAGCGGACTAACAGCGAACTTAAGTTGCTCGTTTGGCATTTTCTTGGTCTTGTTCATATGGATGATTTCGTTCGATACGAGCTCAACGATAATCTTCACGAGCCATTGGAAAACAAGCTTAGTGGAGGACAGAAGATGCGACTGTTGCTAGCGAGAGCTCTGTTCCATGCACACCATCGTCATTCGTCGATGCTCATTCTCGACGAACCCGATAAGGGCTTACCTACTGAGACTACTGTACCTATTATTGAGAATATTATGCACTGGTATCGGCCCAAAGGTGTTCTTTTTCTCACATTACACACTGAAAAAGCACATGCCCTGCATTTCGATCAAGTACTCAATATTGAAAACGGAAATATCACCAAAGTGAAATGACATGATCTTCTTTCAAGTTTTCAAAGATCTGTATGACCATTGTATTGCTTCATATAATGTATTTATATTGTATAATCCAGAGAAGACATAACTCGAATAATATATATATATAACTATCTCGCATTCCAACACCCACAAGGAGAGACTATTTTGTGGAGAACTAAGCGAAAAATCTAATGAGAAAGAAAGATCAACGGAGTCGGATGTAGAGAACATGAAAAAAAGGATTCATTCTTTTGTCTCATCCGTCATTATTGTTACAGAAAATAAAAACATGTGATGATGGAACAAAAGCGAGTAGATATTCACTGTTGAATGATTTCAGCATGTGTAGAAGTATGTGTGATATAAATACCTTTATTCATGAAAATAACAAAGGAAATTGAGAACGATAAGGTCTGTAAAAAAACATCAAGATAGTCATGGTATAGTTCGCGTTCTTTGTTTTAGAAGAAATGAACTAGAAAAAACGATGAATTGTACTGAAGAGTCACAGATTTTTTGCGATACTTTCTCAACATGTGTATACACTCTAAAAAAAATAGGTATCCTCGAAAACCCTTAGAGGGTTTCCGAGTTTGTTACTATAGGAAACTCTTTAAGGGTTTCCGAAGAAGGGTTTTCGAGGTCTCGGAAACCCATAGTATCGATTATAGCTATACCTCAAATACCTCTTCCCAAACCCAAAGAAAAGGTTTCCGAATGCCGGCAAAGCTCCACCACACTAGACTAGACAGGAATCCATCATTTTTCTGCCACCAGCAACAAGTATTCACAGCTGCGACAGACATCCAATGAGGCTCTGCTGTGAACCTATTCGTACCCAGAAATAACTAGAATAGTCATTAAAGGTGGACAACACATAGTATTCAGAAGAAAACTTTAGTTATCCAGACGCAGTTCGTCACACCATTACCAAGCGATCATTAAGCTGAACATTACGACCTTCTCCACCTAAAAAATGAAGAAACGAACCAATTTTTCGTCGAAAAATCATCTAAACTCACCGTTTTTCTTCACCTCCAAACCCATCCAAACTAATAATCACCCATTCACATGTAAAACATAATTCAACCAAAGTAGTTAATGAACGAATTTCATAGCTCACCAAACGTTTCCCTACGAGAATCGTCTAAAAATAAAAAGAAGATTATATTTTAGTTTACTAGATTGATTCAAACTCACCCGACTTTTTGAGAGAACACGAATCTAAGGATGAAAATAAAATTTCATTTTCGTACAATAATTTGAACAAACTTTTCAGATATACTAAGATATAAAACGAATCTACAAATAAAAATGAAACTGTTTTTTAATTTAAAGAATTTTTTCCAACTCACCAGATCTATCGATATAAAACGAATTTAAAAATGCAAATAAAATTATATTTTTATTTGATGCATTGATTCAAACTCACCGGATCTATCGATATCACAAGAGTCTAAAAATAACAATGAAACTTCATCTTAGAAAATTGATTCAAACTTACCAGACCGATCGATATTAAATGAATCTAAAAATAAAAATAAAATTTCATGTTCACTTAGAAATTGGAATAAACTCACCAGATATTTTGAGATATAAAACGAATCTAAAAGTAAAAGCGAAACTTCATTTTCATTTAGTAATTGATATAAACTCACATGATGTGTTGAAATACAACAGGAAGCTACAAAAAAAATTAAATATTATTTTAGTTTAATGAATTGATTGAAACTTACCCGATCTATCGATATCACATGAATCCAAAAACTAAAAATAAAATTGTATCTTTATTTAATACATTGATTCAAACTCACCGAATCGATTGACAGACAACGAATCTGAAAGTAAATATGAGCTTTCATTCTCATTTAGTAATTGGAATAAACTCACCGGATATATTGATAAATACGGATCGAATCTCCAAATAAAAATTAAAGATTGTATTTTTATTTAATAAATTGAATTAACTCACACTTTTTTCGATATTCGAAACAAATCGATGAGTTAAAATGAAATTGTATTTTAATTTAATATTTGGAATAGACTCACGGGATATATGGCTATATAAAACGAATCTCAAAAGTAAAAACGGAAAAATGTTCTAATTCATATTAGTTGATTAGAACTCACCGAATTCCAGAGTCATGTTATGATAGAAAAAGAAAAATTAGGAAAGTGTTGTATTCATGAAATTAAATAAACTCTCTGAATTGATAGAGAAAATGTGGTATTGAAAAGTATAAATGATAAGTTAGAAATATTTTATGAAATCATTTAAAATAACTCACCTACCTTTTGAGATGAGTAGATATGTAAGAAAAGAAAATATTTCATATAGCATTGAATGAATTACAGAATTCATTGATAGAAGTTCACGACTGAAATCGTAAGAATAGTAAGCTTTGCGAACGAGGTATGAAATGAAGGTACCACATTGCCCGAAGTGAAGCAGATTTTCAAGATGATAATTAATATGGTCTTAGATGATTGAAACCAAAGAGAATGGGATGGCTACTCAGATAGATTTGATCGATAAGGAGAAGGAATTAATATAGAAGCTTTTGATCAGTATAATATTTTTCATCAATATTTTGCTCAAGTGAAAATGATTATGTAGAAGAAAAGCTTTGCTTTTGAGTATGCTTATAGGGAAAAGTATCGTTAGTGAAGTGTTTTCTACTCATTATAGAGACGTTATTCCATAGATATGCAATCATAAATCAGAGAATCAGGTGGCATAGTTATTCTGATGTTTTGTTCGATAGTTGAGCACTCTGATATCATTCAAATCCAAAAAGGTTTAGGAAATAAGCAATCATTTGTTGAATATGTAGTGCGAAATATGCTCATTGCATTCTACGTCAGTAGACTACTAAAATTCATCTCTAAAAAAAGTATTGTAACTATTCTTTCTTCTAGTATTAATGCATCTTTATCTTCACATATAATAATAGCATCGAATTTCGTAATAAAATAGACGTCCCAAAGATTTTTATTAAATAATATTTAAAACAAATATTAAAAGCACGCTTAAATGGTCAACCTGTAACTAAGTTTCTCTTATACTGACAGTAAAAATAAAAGTCGTTCTTCAGCTAAGTCTCTCATGAATGCGATATAAATATAAGTGATTCCGACTTCCTTCCAAAACGTACAATTATATTAAAGATCCTAAAAAATATTCTCTAACGGAGAAATTATAAACAAGATTTTAACATGATTAAAGATCTTGTCTATATTGAGAAATCAGTGTTTTTTCAATAAAATATTTTATTAATATTAGAAAATATCAGATAACCATTGCTTTCCTTAGTCTACTTCGTCTGTCGATTTGCCCTCGACCAATCTCAAAATTAGTACGACACAACCCACTGAAGTTAAAAGGAATCATAATTAAGCATAAGAGATATTGTATTGTTTTGTACTTTACAGATTGAACCCTTCTTTTTAGTCGATTATAGGACAAAGCTAGAAGGTGACTGAAGACAAGACAACAGTATTAGATCCATGATTTATATTTTTGTGAAAGGTATATGAAAACATATTATTCTTATGCCTTATAAATGACATTAATCTTTTAACATGTGGGCTTAAGGTGCAGTTTTCCGTTTGATTTGAAAGCCTCTAATCTTTAGAAATAAACTAACTTTAATTCTTATTTAAGGCTAGAAACTTCTGCAATTGATTTTTCCTGTAATTTTTGACATCCACGATAGCTACAATTTATTTCTTACTTTAGCAAAACTCAACCAAAAAAGGAAGAAAAAGACGTATGGTAATTGTCTAATTTATTTATTTTGTTTCCGATTTGTTAATATTGTATTCTCTTGTATATTCTGAAGAATAAGATCAACAGTAAAATGTACAAATAACATTCCATTATTTCTGAAGCATGATCTGGTTTCACATTTCGTGGAACTGTTCGCACAAGAACAGTTTTGATTAATTCAATATGAAATTATTAATTAGATCGGTGTTTTGCTGTTTCATAAAAATCTTCAAAGCTGAGCATGAAACAGAATATGGAAAAATAAGGTTCAAATCCATATCTACCCTTTTGCAAAGTTTTTGGAATGTCAAACACACAACTGATGAAGGTGTAAGAAAAGTTGAAATCCTTAGAAACTCTTTTAACTATTAAAACAAAATTCGGAAACCTATTTTGGTGTCCTAGGATTCTATTTTTAGATTGGGTATTTTCGCAAACCTATCTTGGTATTCTATTATACTCTTTCTCAGATTGGGTCTTTTCGCAAATCCATCTCGGTATCCTATGATACCCTTTTTCACATTGGGTTTTTTCGGAAACCATTTCGGAAATGAAAAGGTATTTTTGCATACCCTTTCGGGTGCCAATCCAGCTTCACTAGTAATTAGGCATGGGCAAAATCGACTTTTTTTGGAACTGGAACCGTATCGGAATCGGCTTCAACAATTTAGGAATCGTATCGGAATCGGCAAGGAAAACTTTTTTTCGGATCGGAATCGGAATCGGAGTTGCCGATTCCGATTCCGATTCCGATACCGGAATCGTCTATCCGGAATCTAGGCTGCTCGAAAATTCGTTGACGCAAAAGGCAATTATATGTTTCTATTATGGTTCTGTTGCAGGAATTAGTGTTTGCATTCGTAGTAGAGGGCGCTTCCAAGTTTTTGTTTATAAACATGAAGTTCCCAAATACTGCTACAAAGAAGCACTTTTAAAGCCCTTTTTCGAATCTGAAAAAATAGTATGTAGGGTTTTCTTATGAATTTGTACAATTTATTTTATTACTGTGAGCTTCTAGTCACCCAGGCCTACTTTGTTGCTTTATGAGCGTCTTTTACACGTTTTTAAGAAACAAGAAACATTGATTTCATGTCTAGTGTCCGCAAAAATTCGAAGCCACGTCTTTTAACTTAGTTTTCTTTTCATGAAAGTGTTTGCTAAAAGACAAGCAAATTGTTTTGAAGAAAGATGCCATTTATTCTTGGTTTTTCAGACATGTTGAAGAAATCTTTACAAGAAATGGGCGTGGATTATTAAAGACTCAATATAATGAAACGCAATTCAAGGAGCACAAGAAAAAGTCCTACATGCTACTTTTTGCAATCTGAAGCAAAAAACTTTAAGAATACCACTCTATAGGAGCGCTTGACAGCTTTGTAATTAGGAATAAAAACTTAAAAGAATCTTGCACTTTGAGTAGAGAAATTAATTTATCCAATAAAACCATAATAGAGATATGTAAGTGTCTTTCTGATAAATGACTTTTCAGGCATGCTGTATGCATTCTTTGATTGCAAGGTATCTCTTCTTAAGAAAAAATGGTTTTTTTAAAATACTTTTTAAAGAAAATTTTGAACTATTAATTTTGTTCATTGGTGGGAAATAAAGATAAATTTTGTTTTTCATGAAAATATTTCCGATTCCAATATTTTTGTAACTTGGAACTGGAACTGGATCGGAACCGGCTTAACTTTTTTAAGAATCGTATCGGAATCGGCAAAGATAATTTTTTTTCGAATCGGAATCGGGATCGGAATCGCCGATCCCGATTCCGATTCCGATTCGGAATCGCCCATCCTTACTAGTAATATGGGTTTTCTAGAATACCTTTCCGATTTTCGAGAAACCTATTGGGTTTCCGAAAGCAAGAAAAAGGTATTCTAGAATACTTTTTAGAGTATTCAATTGAGTATTGTCGGAAACCCAAGGGTTTCTGAAGGTTCGGAAACCCAAAGAGTATTTTCAGAAACGCTTTCAATCTTCAGAAACCCTCTCGGAAACGGAAAAGGATTTCTGATTGGGTTTCCGAATCCCTTTCGGTTTCCTAGGATACGGAAATTTTTTAGAGTGTAGCCAATCTTCATTTAATTCTCTAAAGAGTTTGGATATTTTTTCTTTCAATTGTTCACAAAGTTCAAAAGTAACTGTATTGAGTCGAAATTGATCGAGATTAAATAGAAAATTTTGTGTACTTCCAATAAGTAAAGATTCCAATGTTTTCATTAAGTAGAATAGAGGTGAAGCTTCATCATTATACTTTGTAAAAAAAATTCCAAAATTTGATCTAAAAATGAGAATGTCGATTTCTCCCGTTGAATTATGCTTTGACGAACTACTTCTAATATGGTGTGAACAAATAGAAAAACTGATTTCGGTTTGATTTGATCGAAAATACTGTCGATTTGTACATGATGAATGATTTTAACTAGATTCATGTAGAGATCATCAGAAGTAAAATAAGTCAATAAAAAATGTGGAATATGTATAGCTCAATCGGCTGAATACATTTAAATCAATTTTGAGTGTGTGGGTGGGTGTGGGTGTGGGTGTGTGGGTGTGGGTGGGTGTGGGTGTGTGGGTGTGGGGTGTGGGTGTGGATGTGAGTGTGAGTGTGGGTATTGGTGGGTGTGGGTGTGTGGGTGTGTGGGTGTGGGTGTGGGTGTGAGTGTGGGTGTGTGGGTGTGGGTGTGGGTGTGGGTGTGAGTGTGGGTGGGTATGGGTGTGGATGTTGCTGAGAAGGTGATTAGCACCCACACCCATACTCACACCCACACCCACACCCACACTCACACTCACATCCACACCCACACCCCACATCCACACCCACACACCCACACACTCACACCCACACCCACCCACACCCACACACCCACCCACACCCACACCCACACCCTAAACATGTACGCATAGCCTAAAGGGGAATGCATGATAAAACTATGATTGTTTTGGATGAATTTCAATTTTTTAGGTGAAGAAGACCATGTCAAGAAAATAGATGAATTTTATAAAAATAGACTAAAGGTTTTTGGGTCTCAAGAATTCGAATCTGTAGGAAGTTAGTCGAAATTCTTGTTCAAGAAAGGTTTACCAGGGAAGGTCTCCAACTTATGGACACCGTTCGACTGCATACTACGAGATAGTTCTCTATCAGGCGAAGAAAAGACTATAAGGATTCAGGATCATGGCCTATCGATGAAGATTTATGACTATTTTACTGAATTTTGGGTCTGTGGCAAGAAATTTCTGAAACAATCGAATTAAAGAATTTCGCCCATAGATAGATCTAATGGTTCTTAGAATCGCTTGAATGTTTCAACTAAAACAAATGTTCCTTTCTCGAGATATTGAATTTTACTTTTCAGAGATAGGTCGCTCTCAAGAGAGAAACATTCATTTTGGCTGAAACTTTCAAGCGATTTTAAGAACCATTAGACCTATCTATAGACGAAATTCTTTAATTCGATTGTTTTAGAAATCTCTTCCCACAGGTCTAAAATTCAGAGTAAAACGGTCATAACACTTCATCAATAGACCATGAGCCTAAATGCTTTTAGTCTTTTCTTCGTCTCATAGAGACCTACATCATAGCCATAATATGGAGTCGAACGGCGTCCGTAAGTTGGGATCCTTACCTTGTTAGTACTCACGGTGTTTTATAAATTTCAGCTATTTTATTGGAATAGACCTCTCGTGACCGAGAAAATCAAAATCAATTTTAAGCCTTCACTATTAGCCTATACGTACGTGTTAAGACCAGTACAAAGCTGTAAGTAGGCCTCGAAATTGGACCACTTTTTTATGGTCCGACCCGGACCCAAAAGAAACTTCGTGTACAAAGATTTTTTTTTCTCAATAGATAGCTATTCCATATTTTTCGGATTTTATAAAAAGTAATGACCAAGGGAGGGTAGCGTGAAGAAGCTTTCCCCTTAGGGGTGAGTCAAATCTGAGAAAAAGTTATGTCAAAAAAGGATCAAATCGTCGGATCCGGTGACCCATTTCGAGACTTGATAAGTAAGACCGTTGCATCCCTAGATTCGATTTTTCAGAACAATTCTAATGATTAGATAAGTAATCGGGTGAGAAAGGAGGTTAATCTAACTAAAGAATTGATTACATAATATTTAAATTATCTCTAGGCAAATAGAAGGTAGGAAAAGAAAAACAAAAAGAAAAGATTAATTTGCATTTATTCCTGCATGTTTCACGTATTGAATCTTGCTTGATATTTTATTTTTAGCATTTTTTACGTACATTACCTGAACCATTATTTAATTCTATTCAATATGATAATTGGAAAAAATGTCTTCGATTTTCAACATCAACAGAAAAAATTTCATTTGCAAAAAGATTTCTTACACGAAGGTTTTCAAACAATTTTTGATGATATTGTGAGAAATAAGGTTTTTTTCGCTATACATCATTTAGTTTTGTTTTCCTAAATAGCCTGATGAAATTTTGAAGTTTCAACGAAATGATCATACAATAATAAATGATTAT
The DNA here is from genome assembly GCA_905250075.1 of Rotaria sp. Silwood1. Taxonomy (NCBI): domain Eukaryota; kingdom Metazoa; phylum Rotifera; class Eurotatoria; order Philodinida; family Philodinidae; genus Rotaria; species Rotaria sp. Silwood1. The sequence goes on from CAJNOP010002871.1 coordinate 11,336, forward strand.
ATTAGAGAAGATACAATCATACAAGCTAAACATTTTTTCTTGAAAACAACATACACACTTACTCTTACTGTAAGTCTATAAGATAAAATTAAATCAATTACTTTTTTTTTTGTTGCAGTGTCAAGAACAAGAATTTCAATTAACAAGAGTATACAATGAATTTTTATCATCTGAAGGATCAGATGATCAATAATTTAACATCAGTTAAATCGGATAGCTTTTTTAGAAATTTATCCGACATCAGTGAAATAGGTTGTACAATTCGTGACTATGTTGGAAAGCTTGTCGTCTACGATGGTTTAAAAAAAGATGAAATGATAAAGGACGAAAAGTAACGCAAAAATGAAGATAAATATGAACATGAAGACGAAGACAAAGACAAACATGAAGATGAAGGTGAAGATGAATTACCATCGAATGTACATTATAGATCATCGTCTCATCAATCCAATTTTCATCATACATTATCACCGAATCCAATAAATTGTCATGCTGTATCACCAATATATCCGATGATGTATTATAATCCATTATCATCAATTCAACAAAACTATGGTGCTAGCTGCTTGTCTTATCCAACAATGTATTATAATCCACCATCAAATCAAGCAAATTTTAATGCTATATCGTCATTTTGTCCACCGATGTATTACAATTCATTATATTCAAATCAAGCTAACTTAGGTACTATATCCCATGTAACCATTTTTAGGTTCTGGGACGCGTATCTGAGCGTTGAATGGAATAGAACTTGACGCGTTTGTAGGCGTCCAAAATGCAACATTTTCAAGCGTGAGAACGCGTCCAGAGAGCTAAGCGCGTCTGGATGCGTTCACTTTTTTTCTCAAAAAAATTTGAAAAAATAACCATCACTCTGTGTCGGATTCGAACCGACTCATCATAGGTAACTATGATATAACACTTTCATACCGTGAACAACAGAGTGGAATTTTTCCAACAGCAGTTTAAACCAAGATTTGAACACACGACCATCAATTACGAGCCGAACACAAGTAACTCTGAGTTATTTACAGCTCGAAGTTAGTTACATGTTCATAAACCGAATGACTAACAATTTTTGAAGCACTTATAAGAAAATTCTAAAAATAATGTTGATTATTATCACTTTGTATATGAATATCAATAAGGCTTTTTAATATAATAAAAATAAACGAATTTCTCATATTTATAAACAACAAATAAAAAGAAATAAAAAATTTCATTATCTAAAAGACGAAGAAAAATTAAAGAATAAATCAACACCTCTTTTTGATAAATAAAAAAAATTTGCTTCATAACAAAATAAATAATCTTTATTTTGTTAATAATAGAATATATATTGTTATTTAAAGTTGAGAACGCTGTATGAAAATATATAGAAAAGTCTTATCTATATCTACATATTTGTAACTATGGCATTACAATTTTTGTAGAAGTTTTGACAAAAAAAATAAGATTAGGTCTTCATAGAACAAGTTATTCTTTGACTTCGCTTATTTTATTTGTAAATTAAGTATTCATTTATGTTTTCTTTCAACTAAAGAAATTACTCACCTTTATTTTTAAAGATAATGAAGATTTTCTTTATTTATTTATCCTAATCTCATAAAACGTAAAAGTTTCATATTAACTCATTCTTTATAATGAAGAAGAATAAAGGCAAACTAACATTACCTTTGAAAAAATTACTTTGTCGAAGTTTAGATAAAACCAAATAGTTGAAAATGGAAGTAACATTCACAGAAATTACTTTTGCATACAGGAACAAGGTGATGAAATCAACAGCAAGAGTGTTAAGATTACAGTAGCTCGTTTGCGCATTATTAAACCTTTTCGAAAATGAGGTCGACTAAAGCATCAATACGAAAGAGATACTTATGTCACCTGTATTAATTTTTTTTCTATTTAAAGTACAAAAATATTTAAATTTAAATTTTAAGTTCAAGCTAAGTGATTGATTGGTTTTTTTCTTTTTACTGTGAATGAAATATTTAATGATACTAAGGTGCAAATAAATTGCATAGAATCTTTCTAGAAAATCAATTGAAATTGGAGTAAATGCATTTAAAGAATCGAGGTTTTTTTGTATACGATTATATGCATTTTGTTTCGTCTAACACGTTTCATTCTTTAGTCCAAAAATTTTAATATTAAGAAACAAAACAAAAAAATTAGACGTTAACACATAAATATCATATATATGATAAGTGCGTTCATAAGCAACCCAGATAAAATATTTAGTGCACATGAGCACATTACAACGCACAGTAGCAATAGTGCATGGATGCGCGTTTTGCATTCTGACTGCATTCAGATGCTATTTAAAGTTGCTTTTAGTGGCATTCAGGCATAATTCTATTTCAAGTTGTGTTTGTAAACAACTGTGTCATCGGGTTTGAGCTACATTTCGAGTCTTTCGTTTCTACAATTTGTCATCTAGTTGTGCTCCTAATAAGTTTACGTGAGAACTAACATTGAACCTCATCTTTCAATTAAAGTAAACGTTTCTGCTTAACTTTTAATTCCTCAAAGATGAGAATCAAATATATGTGGTTTGGTTCTAAATCACTTTTAAACTGACTTATGAATATTTTTAATGATATTTTTCTGGTGTCTTTCAGAATACTGGTTATGGGCTTTGGTTACGCGCACTCCCGCAAATATTTCTTTTCTCTTTCTGAAAGAATAATCTACACACTCCATGAAAATCTTATCTAGCAGCTTCGTCGAGTTTCATTTTCTCAAAAGTAATCCCATCTCCAAGGGATTAAGTTTTTTTCTTTGAAATTTAAAATGCTACGTTTAACGTATATGTTATACCAGAGCAAAGTTGATTTTGTGAAAAACACTGCTGGTGACACATCAGGAAATAATGTTGTTTTAATACTGTTTTCCAATGAATGACCTGTAAGTGCCAAACTTGATACGCGTTCTCATCCATTTCTACTTCACAGGCTACTAGGTCTTCATGAAATTGCATGACGAATACAAACATGATGAAATTTTTGGTTTGCACTTATTTATTCTTATCTTCTATCTTTGATGCAATGCTAGTCATTGACATTTTAAGTTGCAGATTATTAACAATAGTCGTATTAAGAATTGGAAATCCAATAAAACTTTAATACATCGTCATAATGATTTGATATATAGTTTTCATTTTTTTTTTGAATGAAAAATGAGTAGTTTAGTTTACTGTTCCATACCTGCTCACCTATATTTTGATGAATGAGTTTTCATTCTTGATGAAACGCGGTGCACTCATAGCTAGAGACGCGTTTACATGCATCTTATTTATACAAAACAAAAAACCCGCATTTACACGCGTTACTGAAACTTAAAAGAATCGATTGCATACAAACTAAGCGCATTCAAACGCAAAAGTAAAATTAATCGCGTTGAAACGCGTGTAAACACATCCAAAACTTTGAAACGTGTTCAAATATCCATATGGTGAACGCATTCCAGTGCGTTTGAAGGAAGTTTCAATTTTGAGACGTGTTTAAACGCGCCGAAAAAAGCGTTTCATGGTTACATGGATATATCATTATTATGTCCAACAACATTTTCCAATCCATCATCATCACATCAAGTAAATTCTGGTGCTGCATCATTATTATGTCCAATAACGTTTCATAATCAATCATCAAATCACATAAATTCTAATGCTACATCTCAATTACGTCCACCAATACTTTCTAATTCATCATCATTAAATATGGCAAATGCAAATTATTAGCGTCAACAGATGACACTAAGTCGACGCTAACTTAATTGAACGAAGTTCAATTGGTTTCTTCTTATTTTCTCATTTATAGGCGTCTTCCTTTTCGTTCTGTAGTTAATTGGATTTTTCTCTTTCGTTCGTTCAATAGTAAGATTTCTCTTTTTCGTTCTGTCTATCTCTCTCTTTAGAATTTTTCTGATTTTGATATCATTCAGTTGCTATTTTGTTTCGATGCAGAGCAGTAGCATTTATTACAACCTCTCCTGTGTGTGTGTGTGTGTGTGTGTGTGTGTGTGTGTGTGTGTGTGTGTGTGT
>CAJNOP010002872.1:0-15376 GCA_905250075.1 Rotaria sp. Silwood1
GCACGTGTCATCTATGTACGATAGCAGGAGGGAAAGAAAAAAGGAAAATACCATACACAGCTGGTACTCATTATAACAAATAGATACGAGATTTTTCCTTCTTCAATACTGCAAGTATGAATAGGATGTTGATAATGGAAATTTTTAGTTTGTATATTTCATTCAAGTACGTATCTTCGAACTCTTATTGCTAGTATGGCAAAAGAATTATTTACTTTAGTTGTTGTCGGTAAGTATAACATGATAAGTCCAACAATTGTTTTTGATGCATGAGATTGAAATTCTGCTGACAACTGTAAAGTAACAATAATCATACCTTTAGTCTTCACCATTATATTCAATACACAACTAGCTCTATCAATATGTTGTTACCCAGGACCTATGGACTACTGCTCTGATGGAACACCGGCAACACCTTACTGTGGGTTCCGTCGTTGTAATTTGTTTGGTTGTGCTTGTGGAGGCGGCTGTCGATATTATGATAGTGGAGGTGAAATCTATCTGTTCTCTTTTTTTCTGGTTTCTAAAATTTGTTTGCTATCTATTCAAATATATCACAACCATACGTCACCGATGTTCATTTATATGGAAACGGTAAAGCGTTCGGTCAAGCTCATCATGTGTTAGTTGTTTTGGGAACCAATGACGGCAAATATCATTTATTGGAAGTAGCCAAAAAAGGTATAACAATTCGTATTAATCACCAAGTGGCGAATAGCTATTCCGACGTTCTTGAAAAACGCAAAAACAAAAGCTCAAGTGCAGATGCATGGGGTTCAGTGCATTACACATGGCGACCGTGGTCTGCAATAACAAAACTTATTGACCTATGGGATGGTCAACATTATGACGTACTCTCTCAGAATTGTCGACATTTTGCGGCGGCCATACACCACATATGTGGCTCAGACAAAATTAAGGGTTTATAACGCTTTGGTTATCATTTTAATCTGATTAAGGACAATACTATCGTCAGAATTCAGAAAAGCATTATTTCGCTGCTTAGAAAAATCCCTAAAGCGCACTCTACGAGAAGCGCACCCTGACTCCAACATAGCTGCCTATCCACAATATTTGATTCCAATAACAGCTACCTCATTTTCTAGAGTTCATCCTTTTAAGGACTTGGCTTAATTTGGGTGTGTATAGCTGTCACAATATCAGGTATTTCGATGTTGATGAAACAGTCTTGTCCAGTGACGCAGGATACTAGTGCAAAAAGTATAATTGCAAAGGAATTCAAATCTATAAATAATACCGTCTTGCACTTATTTAATGAAGCAGAAACACCTTGTCATGGGTGTGTATAGCTACCACGATGTCAATGAGGGTGTGTACGTAACGATAGCTGCCACGACGCTTTTCGACTCAGCTACGAGTGTCATCAGGAGGTTTAGAATCTCTAATTTGATTCAAATTCTAAATTGAATAAGAATCAATTCAAGATCTTAAGGTGTGGATGTGGGTGGGTGGGTGTGGATGTCAGTGCTTTCTTCTTTGCGCTGACACTCACTACCACAGTGTTACAATTTTAGATAGAAGGAACGTTAGTGCAGATGGAATTATGCTTTATTCCAAGCCTTTGTATCATACAATCGCATCGTTTTTATACAAAGCATACGCTTATATACTCAACCATCAGAGAGAGGAAAAGAATATGAAAGAAAAGGATAATAAGGGCAGAGAATACGAGGAATGAGATAACGACAAAGTACAACATAATGTACGGAGTAAGGACAGAAATATATGGACAATACATAACATAAGAAGAAATAGTAAGGAAAGGTCCAAAGTCCTGCATACAATGCACTCAATCGGGAGCGTTACACATAGCCACAGTCACACCCTAATCAAAAATAGTCCCATAAATGTTTATTAAAATTATGCTTCAACAAGTGAAAGAATTTTTTCGCGCGATACACAAAAGATAGATCATCAATAGCTGAAAAGAATGAGGTATTTAAATTATTATATATAATTTGTTAACTCGACTTATATAGTTCAATATGTCTGAGAAAGGTCACAATTTATGAGTACATCCTGATCGATGTTTGAATGTAAGGAAAGTTAGCAGCCGATTTGGGTTTTGCCAAAACGGTTCACTCCATCCACTTAGCCACTTCAGAGGTATGGTTAGCCAGATGCACCCCTAAGAGTTCCATCGGATCACATATTACTCTTTCTTATAAAAGCAACTGCAAAAAAATAAACGCAAAAAGAAAGATTTTTCCCACAGCATAAATCGAAAAAAAAATAATTTCCTACAAAACTTCTCTCCAACAGCTGTGCCATTGCTGAAACGTAGTTAAATCGACGAATTTTGATGAGCTCTACCGATTGGCGTAAGTTTCTCTTCATTGAAAGCAACGTTTCTTAACTTAGGTTCTCTGGAAACCAGAAAATCGGTTCTTGAGCCGTATTTTCCATGACGGCTCACTTCAGAAGCCTAGCCAGTTTTAGAAGCTACCTGAATCGATACTGTTTGACCAGCTCAACAATAAGAATGTTCATAAGCATCTATTTCACAATGTTTTTAACTTTAGCTAAATTACATGGTGAAGAAGTCTTGAGAATGAGTCATTTTTCTATACCTTTCCCTGGTATTCCTTCAAATTGGGCGACTACATACATGGTGAGGAACTTGGGAAAGAGGTGTAAAATATATCTGAACGTCCAGGTACTTCCATCCAATGTTTTTTTCCTTTTTAGACAACTTTCGACGAAATTTAAAACTTTGGTTGTTTTCAAGACCGTTTTCAAATAGGAAATGAAAAGAATATGGCCGAGTTGGACATGAATCTTGCCTTCATATACTGAGCTTTATTCATAGTTCGCTTGTTGGCCACGAAAATGGATAAAAATAGGCGGTTCCTTCGCTTTTATCTATCTATCTCTTTTTCTATCAGCTCGCTAGCATATGCTAAGTTTTGTTGTGATGGTAGTGGATCTTGAGTACTAACACGCGCGAGAAATGGTATCCGACCAATAAAAGTTTGCTGTGGTAAACGAATGGAAGCAGTAGCAGTGGTTTGTTGATTGTATTATATGAGTAGTTGACGTAAAGCTGTAGTTGCTTCAGGTGCATAAACATCTGTTTGAAGAAATTATAAATATTTTGATTTATTTTCTTCAGCTTCATTGTGTTTGTGACAAGTGAAATTTATATCTAAGAAATTCACTAGATTCGAAGATTTACGCGTTGTTTGGTGCCATTGTTGTAAACGTTATGTACAAGCTTCATAAAGTTTATTTTGATCATAATCTAATAATGGAAAACATAATGCAGCAAGATGTTTACATGCTACTCGTCCACCTTTTTCAGCAACACATTGGCATGTTGCTTCTAAAATGTCAGCAGGTCGATTGATATTTATTATCATATGCAACTAGAAAAAAAAATTAAGTGTACAAAATGTAGCTGTATGGGCTTATTTGATATATGATTGATTTTTTTATCGGAGCACGACACTTGGTTGATATTGTTCTTTTTATATAATCTCGAGTAATAGTAATATTATGAACAAAATGATCTTTGAATAGAAGATTTCTATTTTTTAATGGTTCTCGACCGAGATTTCCATCACTAGCTAACACAAATGAAAAGTATCCTGTGATTGAACCCAAATCGATATTAAATGGTTTTTTATAATCAACAATAGAAATGACGAGATGATAATGAATATGACATGCTCATTTACTGTAAGAAATGTGAAAGTGAATCAACCATAAGATGATTTTTTCCTTTCTACTGCTACTCATTGATATTTCTAACAAGATTAATTACAATATAAGGAGCCGACCTATATGCATCACTAATTAGCTTACGACTGGTAATGTTGTCATTCTTGTTAATGAGTATACCGTGCTATTGATTATCAACTTTGTACTGATAAATGAGATTATGTTACTGTCCTGAAGTGTATCATTTTGAGTTGAATCATCATTTTCATTGGCAAAATGGTAAAACGATGTGTTGCTTGTCTGAAACAAAAGATCCGATCTAATAATTCTTCTTTTCATCAATTTACAACTGATAAAAATTTGCAACGAATATGGCTCAGATTACTGAACCGACTTGATTTGAATCATGTATCTAATCAGAGAGTTTGTAGTAATCATTTTGACTCATCTTCATTTATTATAACATCAAACAATAAAAAAGAATTAAAACGATTAGAAGGCAGGGGCAACACGAAGAGGTCACGGTGTGAGTGTCGGCGCGAGAGGATATGGGGTGTGGTTGAGAAGAAGACTCACACGCACACACACTCTCAAACACCCACATCCCACACCCACACCCTTTAATTGAGTTTTAGATGTGCTAAATCGAGTATAATTGATTTTTTACACGAATTTAATCGAAATTGCTGCTTTTAAGCGATGTTTACCGATTATTCTCAGAAAAATCAGTTTAAATCGGATTTTTAGGCTGTTTTTTTACATGGGTTATTTCACTGATTTGCTTTATTTACTTGATGGACTTTTAATCAACTTCATACATGCCATGTTAATATTATGATGATTCAATGCATCAGTTCAAACAATTCATAATGGGGTAAATTATTTCTGGTTAATATCCAATGAATTGAATTGAATGTTATTTGTCTTTTCTAGGAAAAACTACCTAATCTAAAATGTTTTTCGTTATATTCTGATATGCATGTACATTATTATGGTGAATTAATTGTACCACTTCTACATCGAATGATGAATTTAGAAAAATTTGATTTAGAATTTCTGATGTATCGTAATAAAGGATTTATTAATGGAAATGATTTCAAAGATATTATCAATAATATGCCAAAATTAAATAAATTTACATTTAATATTCGTTTATTCAATCATCATTCTGATCAAATAAATATACCTTCAAATGAAGATATTCAATATACATTCAACGATTTTAAAAGTAATCAAATTATTTCTTGTATTGATTATTACCAAGAAAAACGATATAGTTATTGTCAAATTTTTCATATCCATATCGAATGAATTATTATAATAATATTTCAAATAATTTTCCAGGTGAATTATTTAAAAATGTTTATAGAGTATCGGTATTTGATGAACGTCCATTTGAACATGAATTTTTTCTTCAAATTGCTCAATCATTTCCATTTATGAAGGAATTAACTATAATGAATGGAGAACCACAGAAGAATAAATTATATAGAAAATTAAATAACGAGAATCAAGATTTATCAATTATTAAATATCCTCATCTTACTCGTCTCAGTCTTCTTCAAGCTTATGATGATGATATGGAACAATTTCTACTTCATACGAAAGTGTTTATGCCGAATAATGTTCATCTTATTGTCTGTTATGCAGTAATGAAAAGGATTACAGAAAATTTCACAAGAGATGCAACGCGAATCAATTGTGCCAAACTGGGTCCCTTATATCTAGTTGATAGATATAAATGTATTAAATCTGTAAAAGACTATTTTTCGCAGACAGATAATCCTTAAATATTGAAATAAAACATGAAGAAAAATAGATTAAGGGTATTATAATTGAGAGAAAAGAATAAAGGAGAATACTAGTTCGAAATCAATATCAGTGGACACGTTGTTACGAATAAAAGTATGCTCACTAACTTATGCATGTGTTTTTGTAAAAAAAAATCATAAATAGAGAATATTGATGCATATGGAAAGAAAAGCGAAAATACTGTAGAACGTCGTCATTGAAATAATTGCATGAAATAAAAGTAATTGATTTTATGCAATGAGAACTATGGAAATGAATATGAATAGAAATTTGTTCGATTTTCAAATTCTGATATATTGCTGAGGTGATGGGTGTGGGTGAGGGTAAGGTTGAGAGCGTGAGTGTCGATGCGGTGGATGTGATGTTGAGTGTAAACGCGGTTATAGGTGTGGCGAGTAAGATAAACATGGATGAATGTTCTTTGTATGTATACTCACATTCAGACACTCGCACACCTACTCACACTCACACCCAAAAAAGAATGATATAGGTTGGATGCCCATATCTTGATCTCGCGTTTCAAACGATATTTTCTGACTTTCCTTTCATGAGATCATCGCCTCACAAAATGACAACTTCGATGCCTATGTCGGGAAAGAAATAAAGAAAACTCGCGACGAACCTCAAGATAAGTGCTTCGCACCGCATTAATTAAAACGCATGTTACAAGAAAAGTTAGGCGCCATTCTCTTTCAACCAATGTTTTACAGCTGTGAAAACAGCTGACGATAGATAACAGAGACTGTCATTAGGACAGGACTGCCCTGGTGGGTGGAAGCGAAGGTGGGTGGTTGGGTTAGGATGATTTTCTCTTCTTCATTCACCCACCCTCCCATCCTCTACCTGTTGCAAACTAGATCGTATAATTACTTTCATTTCACCACATTTTCACAAATAGTGCATTTTCAATTTCTCCACAGATGAATTTTTTAGTTTAAATTAACAAAATCCATCGAACAGCAAACAACTAGTGATATCATCTTATCCAAGTCGTTCTGCACAATTAGATGAAGAAAAACGACGTAGATGTCTAGCAATAATGTATTTTTCATTTTCAGCAGTGATATCGACATGTCAATTACTAATGAACACATTTAACAATTGATTGACCCTGAAAGAATCAACAACGAATGATATTGTTCAACAAAAGTCTGCTAGAATCTGAGCGACAAACGTGGAAACAGTATATTGGTTTGAGTGCGAAATAAAGAACGAATGACAGCTTTCTTATCAATAACTTCACGAATGTCGAATATTTTTTCAAGCATTTTCGATGGGACGCTTAGGGATGTACCGAGTCCGATCCTAAACTGCGTAGCTCGGGTCGGTCTGGCTCAGGCTCGGTGTTAATCAAGCTCAATCTTTCTCTACTTCTTCAAATCTTGTCATTTTTTAGTAGTGCCACATATCCAGAAGATCGTGGATGTTGTACATACAAATGGAGAGGCAAAATCTACCAAAACATCTTTAATAGAAGGCACTTTTTGCATATTCTGTATTCCTGTCTTCCTGAATATGTCACATCTTTCATCACTTTGGCTTTTTGAGAAACAAAGTTCACGATAAAAGAACCGTTTAAATATCCCATTTTGTGCGATTTTTATCGCCATGAAACCTTATATGGGAATTCCCAACCAAATCAGACTTTTCAGATAGTGGCATTTTTCGTTTCTAAATAAGCTTTAAACCTGAGTGAAATCATGAGAAAATCATGCAGCGTCTCTGAGCTTTGGTTTTGAACAAATATGGATTATTGACGATTTTTAATTTGAAAAAAATCACACTGAATTCTATTCGTGTCACGGTTTCACTTTTTTTGCCCTCTTCCCTAATGTCATTTGGGAAGGTGTTCAGAAAAATAATTTATGGAAAAAGCCATTACCCATCTAAAAAAAAGTCGTAAAATTTCCGATTAAAATCGATTAAAAATTATTATCTGAAACCGATTTCAATTGAGAAATTTCATCAATCGATTTTAATCGATGAAAAAAGATTAAAGTCACATGAAATCTCTCATCAAATCTGAAAAATCCAACTTTAATCGGATGAAAACAGTGCCATTAAAATTGAGTTTTAATCGAAAATTTTATGATCTTTTTTACATGGGTACATCTGTAATCCAAGTTGGTTTTCCTAAAGTCTGTATGAGTCCAATCAGAGGAAGAATTAAAGGTTATAAAGCTGAATTATAAGAGCATGTTTTCGGTAGAAAAGTTCTTTAGTTACATGTACTGAAACAATCCTGAAGCAGATTTGACTATGACACATGCGAAAACGACAAACAAAAGTTCATTTAAGAGTATAATACTAAGACCGACCGAGTTCGAGAAGCTCGGGCTCGATGCATGCTTAGTACGGTGCGCTGTGCTGCTTAGTGAAGACATGTCAGTAGACGATAGTGTGCACTGAATTCTAGGGAGATATAGTTATCTTTTGAGAAGAGATCGGACGAGTCTCGGTTTTTAAGAGTTAAACAATTTAATATGAGATGGAAATTATGTATTTGAATTAACACGGGAAAGAGAAGTAACATTGAAGGTACGATCAGGAATAAGACCTATGAGAAAATGTTTATAAGTACCAACAACCAACAAAATATTTTTTTATGTATTTGTAAATTTTTAACATTAATTAACAAAACACAGGGTGATTCAACATATTTCCCAGTATTATATTGCATTGTCATAATTAAGAGCAATGTTACAAGAGATAATGACAGTTCAATATAGCAAGCACAGGATTCTTCGAAGGTTTGGAAAGACCTGCTTTTTTTTCAATCGTAAACAGTGCTGTTTGAGCTTCTGATATTTTTTTCATCTGAAAAACGGTTAGGCATTTTTGGACAGCAGTACGATATATACATAATTTATGGCATTGTTTCCACCTGTTTTCGAAATGAGTATTCTTGATTTTGAACACAAGTAAAACATGAGGGAAAAATTCTAGAACGACATAAAGAGAAGAGAACGGTTAAAAAATATCATGAAAATTTTTATTTTAACAGCAGCGAATATCTGTAATTGACAATGAATCTGCAAAAGTAAATTCTGTTATCTCTGGTAGTCTTTCTTTACGACATTGTCAATTACAGATATTCACTACTGTTAAAATAAAAATTTTCATGTCATCAAAAGTCGCTCATTCACTGATGTTAAAAAAATATCAAAAGGTAAACGAAAGAAAAACAAAGATGTATAAGTGAGTCACATTATAACCAGTGTATTTTTAAAAGATTTGAAAAATGTTACAGATGAAAGAGAAAGACAGATGTTCGTCAGTGAGCGGTTATTGTTCGCTTTTGAAATGTTGTTGTCAAACGGAAGTTTTCTCTAACTGGTGTGACACGATTCCTTCTTTGGTTTCTCCCGCATTTGAACATCTTCTTGACGGCATTTAAAGCTTGTTTCCTGTATCGTTTTGAAGCTGCACAATAGCAATAAAAGGGGCTCTAAAAAACACTTCTTATAATATGTTGTATGAAATAGGATGAGTAAATCTTACCGCATAGAGGCCAGCCAGCAAGACATTAAAGAAAAGTTGAGCAAATTGTTCCTGTGCTTGACGATAAGAATTCTTGTTAAAATTGGCACTAGCAAGAAAATAAGCTTGTACTATGGCAAAGGGAGTTGAAAAGGCTACGACATTGATTATTTGAAATAGAGCCATGTTTGTCATTTGTCTTGTCAGTCTCGATAGAGGACGCTGTGTGTGTTGAAAGAGCTGACTATGAACATGACGATAAGAGAAATACCCAAATATGGAGACTATGCCAATAGGAATGATTGTGAAGAATCCAAAAGCAATGAAATAGGTACGATATTGAGTATATGCAGCATTGGTGGATACACATCTTAAATTGATTAGATCTTGAAAAAAGAAATAAGTTATTTCATGTCCTATCCAAAGGAAAAGAAATCCTATGATTAAGATGCGAGCTGTTCGAACATTGCTCTTCTGACGCAAATACACAGAATTCGATGTAGCCAAGAATGTATCAATCGCTTGGAGACAGAGACATGTATACGAACTGAATGCGTTAATGTAGATAAGAGGAATTCGAGTTTTGCACCACACAAAATTTGTCGACATAGAATCAATACGAAGTCCACGATTAAGAATCAGCGTGAAAAGACTCATGAAGAGTGCAGTCAAATCGAAAAAGGATTTAGCGAGAAGATAAAGTGAACTCGCATTGTGTTTGTAATTTCCTAATGTAATGAATGTAAGAATATTCAGAAGATTTCCTACAACTCCAAAGGAGAGTATGAGAAACCCAATTGTTGTGTTAACATATTGTGATATGAGTTGAAGTTGAGCAATGCTTGATGCGACGACCACATTAGACGACATGCTTAAAATTTATGTTCAGATAAGTCTGTACTTATTTGCTTCTTGTCTAACACACACACTAAGAAAAGAAAAGAAAAATCTGGATGCACACATTTAATTAAGTCTATAAATGGAAGAGAGAAGAAATTCTTTACAAAGATAATATCTGCGAATGAAGTGAATTGTTTGGAGAAAAAGAAATATCCCAAAAACATTTCACGTCATTTGTTGACATTTATAAATTCTCTTTCTCATTAATTAAATAATTTTTATTTAACTAAGTGTTGGCTTTTTATTTATTTTTGTTTAAAATGATGTGACGTTTCGTTGTAGTTTACAACTTCATCAGACAAAAGCATTTTTACAAGAGACATACATATATAGTAACACATTTACAAAGAAACAAATGAAATAGACTAGTCCGTTCGTTTTTATTTCATTTACTAGTGATACAGAACAAGACGGTAGCAGTAATAGTCTGAATTGAAGGTTCATTTCTGTATCACTATTACCGTCTTGTTCCAGCTAAATCAGCTGTTGGTGTTTGAATGTTTTTATTGGATTTTTCTATGAATTTGTTGTTTCACTTTGAAAAGAATTGGATCCCAAGCTTCACTAAGACGATCATGTTTATTAATTGAGTCATTTATTAATGAATAAATTGTTTCTTTTATTCGCCTTTTATTCCAGCTCTTTTCTTGTTCAACTATAAATACTTGTTCAGTATTAAATAAACATTGATTAAGTGTTTCTTCAATCTGTTGAACCATTTCTGATTTATTATCAAGTTTGTTAATCAGTTGAAAATGTTGGTGCATTCGCTTTTTTATACCAACTTTCGTTTCACCATTATAAATTTTTGGTGGATTACACTCACATTGAAATTGATAAACTACAGATTTTGATGGTACTTTCATTGATCGATTTACATATGATTGTATCTTTTGTGGATAAGAAAAGTACAGTTTAATTTTTAATTTTTCTAATCTTCTTTTAAGGACTTCAATTCCAGGAACATATGGTAAACTAATGCTAAATTTAAAATCATTAGTGTTGGTTGTTGAAGAATTATTTGTATTTGATATATTACATGCTTCTGTCATAAGTCTGTCAATTTCTTTAATTGGATAATTAGAATTAATAAAAATGTCTTTTAATTTCTTGAGATCTTTTTGTTGTTCTGTTGCATCTTTCGTCGTATGGATAATTCTTTTAGTCATATTTTTAACGATATTGGTTTTTATGGATTTTTCAATGACTAGAATGATAATTGAGGAAGTGATTAGCTACAGTATCCTTTCTAAACCATCTAATGTTAATTTATTGGTCATTATTAATTGTTTGTTTTATTAATGTCGTGTCCAGAAAATTAAGTTTGTTTTTTTTTCATATTCATGCGTGAATTGTATGGTTCCTTGTATGTTATTTAAGTTATTAATATAATTACTTAATTCTTTTTCGTTCACTGTTATTATAATTAAAATGTCGTCTACATAACGCCATATCTTTGAAGGCATATCAATTTGTTGCAAATGTTGTTTTGAATAAGAATCCATATAAATGTTGGCAATACGGGGTCTTAGTGTATTGTCCATTGATAATCCATTTTTCTGCTTATAAAATTTATTATTGAATTGAAAGTAGCTGTTTTTTTTAATGATAATAATAATAGATTTCTAACATCTGTTATCTTTAAGTTACTGTTGTCTAATGTCTTTGATTGTACAAGTTTATCTATGATGATATCTACAGCTTCATCTACACGTACATTTGTGTCTAAATCACATGTATCTAGACTTGCTAGTTGTTCATTCGTTTGAAGTTTCATTCCGGAAATTTCTTCTACAAACTTGAACGTGTTGCTAACTATTCCGGTTAATGTTGTTCTTAATTTTTTAATTATTTTAAAAATAAACTGAGGGTGGGATGTGGGTGTGGGTAGGTGTGTGGGATGTGGGCGTGGGTGTATGGGTGTGTGGGTGTGGTTGAGAAGAAGACTCGCACCCACACCCACACTCCACCCTTTGTTGCAACAGTTCTCTGGGCGAATGAGCCCGAAAAATACTCGGATCTGGACCTAAGATGTCCTGCATCATCCATACCCTCTTTGTTAGCAATATTGTGTTTTTATTGTGATGTGGGAATTTATAAAGAAATGCACTAATTCTATTGTTCTTATTTTGTTGATAAATCTAGAGCGGTTATGTCATTCTAGTTTATATGTGATTGGTCTAATTTTGTTGAGCATAGAAATTAGGGAGTAGAAATCATGTAAGGAAAAACTTGTTGTTAACGTTTTGTAAAAAGAAATAAAGAACGAAAAAGTAGCAGAAACAACTTGAGTCGATCCAACACGACAATGGTTTGACTTAGGCAGCCCTATGTGTACACTTTTTTATCACGGGTACAGTAAATTAAAGTGTGCAAAAACAATATTATTTTGAATAGCGTACGCAAAAAATAAGAAAGAAAATCCTACTTTTTTGTCTAACACACAATATATTTTAAAAAGAAAAAAGATAGTATACTATACAGATATTGTCTTTTTCTGACATCATCAGAGAAGGATTGGAGTATCAAAGACAAAATATATTTTAAAATAATAGAATAACTTAGATTAATTGTTTTTCTAATTAAACATACATCTATATTGAAAACAAAATGTTACTTTATTCAACTAAATATACTGTGTATGCTTTGCTTTTTGGGTAAGATGTAAGATAGTCTGTCTTGAGAGCAGCGGATATCCTGCACAATTAACTCCCGATTGCTATATCTGTCTCTAAAAACACTAGATGCCATCGTATGTGCTGACAACGTTCGTCAAAAAATTCGCTCACTCTTTTTTGAAGAAAAGTCTTTTCATGAAACGCTGAAACTCCAGTTGTTAACAGATCAGATCGGAGGCCTGAATTTCTGTCCAAGGAGTTTTTGACTCGAACGTTCGACTCGATCTAGATTTTGATAACTTTTCGACCGGGCCCAACTTTTTCTCATTGACTTCTCTCAAAATCCAAAATTTTATGAAAAGTTGGTACGATTTGTGGTGCTCAGTGGTATACATTTTCATTAAATCGTAGTGCAGCACAGTAGGATGGCATAGTGCTCAGCGGTATACATTTCTATTAAACTGTAGTGCACAGCATGGTAAATATAGTATTCGGCAGTATTCATTATCATTGAAACGTATTTCGTAGCAGCATGCATTTAGATTAAACTACAATTTGTAAGGTTACGTTCAGTAAGATGGCGTCGAAAATTTGACAACATGTTTAAAGAAACATTGACCAGTTAAAAGTAGGCCAGAGAAGCATCACTTGGTAGTCCTACTAATCACTTCGCTTTTACGTTGACACTTATTGCATAGAAATATAATTATCTCAAAAGACTACGTCATCTTGAAGAAGATAAAACCAGTCTGCTCAGCACTATGCTATCCTAAAGGGCATTATGTTTTAAAGAAAATGCATGCTGATAACGACTAAGAATTGTATCAACGGCGATTTTGATGCTGGGGTATAGCTGCGATATGGGGCATTTTGAGGCGAAACTTTTCTTTGATTGTGAGTAGAGTGTAGCTGCAGTTGACGATGATTGTGTAGGGATATGAATGTGACTCTAGGACGAAAAGTGACATTTTGATACTCTGAAGTACGAGTGGATTACAAGTGAAATACAGTGAAGTACGTTCAAGTACAAACGAAGTACAATTCTTCACTTAACTTCGGAGTAG
Source organism: Rotaria sp. Silwood1 (assembly GCA_905250075.1). Lineage (NCBI taxonomy): Eukaryota > Metazoa > Rotifera > Eurotatoria > Philodinida > Philodinidae > Rotaria > Rotaria sp. Silwood1. The sequence goes on from CAJNOP010002872.1 coordinate 13,556, forward strand.
TGAAAGTTGACTTTTTAGCCCTTGGCAAAAACGCACTAATCTATAAAGGTTCATAAATAAGTTTAAAAAAAACAATGAGACAGACATTTTCATTAACAAGTAGGACAAAAAAGTGTATCTACGCTACTCAAAAAGCTTGGATGTTCTCCTGTGTCCTAATCGAGGCTGCGATAACGAAGATTTTCGCAATTGAAATCAAAAACTTTGACTTCGCTATCATCAAACATGCACTCACATGTATACGTATAGTTGCACATACAATTACACCTTCGTTCATGCATACATTTGCCATTATTTTTGATTGTATTTCTGAAATTGTATGTCACGGAGACAGAGCTGAACTTTCATCCGACAGTCAGAGGAGCCCCATGACCAGCGCTCTTGATATATATTCGATTCATGAAACCTTCAGAATAATATAATATGTAATTAGAAGTTTTACGGATAGAAGGTTTTTTAAATGCCTTTCGACTATTTTGATTGTTGGCAAAATATGTAGTACATTTCAATAATTTCCAAAGACAGAGAAGATAATAAAATTCCATTAAGGTTATATTCGAGTATTCAAGTAATTAGATTATTCATTTGATCAGTCAATAACTGAAGTTTCAGCTGTTGACGGAAAGACCGTCCTTCTGAAAAGAGTGAGCGACTCTTCTGACTAGGATTACTTTTCGTATCTAGGGATGCAACAGTGATGGTCAATCACCGGTATACCGTCACTGTTTCACCGATGAAAGCCGATGACCGTAGCTATAGTTATTGGTCCTGTTACGATAACCGTATCTACGGTTACCGATTCACGCTGATTGTCACTAAGGAAAGAATTTTTCGAGAAAAAAACGATATTTTGTAAAGATTGACGAAAGTAAATTGAAGTTGACAAATCCGAATCTGTAATCAGGTTTTCAAAATTTTGAGTCCGATTTTTTCAGATGATTTTTTTCTGAAAAAATTTGGTTTTCTTAAAACAAAAGATTTTTTCCTAGAAAAGTATTTTTCTATAAAAAGCGCGATTTTGTTTTAATAAAAAGAAATGGCTTGTATTTAATTGTTCAGTATTTTATTATGAATACTCAGTAAATTTTTTATCACATGTTCAGTAGTTCTTGTTCAGTAAATAATTCAAGAAGTTCAATGATTAATTTAAAAAAAAATTCAGTATTTAATATATTTTTGTAGTATTTAAATTATTTTTGTTCAGTTTTTTCATTCATTAATTTCAGTAAAAAAACGTGTGATTGTAATTCACAGAAGGGTGTGCAAGTGGGTGAAGAAGGTATCAAAATCTCACACCCACATCCTACTTAGCAAAAGTGACATTTTTTACTTAGCTTTTAAATAGTAGCCTTTTTAAATCAAATTAGTAATAAAAGTTTTGGTAAACCAAAGTTCAACTTATTTAGAAAAAATGCGCTATTTATATATGGATATGCAGAGGGGTAAACAAGGAGACGATATTGAGAATCTTCTTCTCCTTTGTTAAATTGAGAACAAGGAGAGAATGCAATATATTCATCTTCATATGTAACTAAAATATCGAACAACTGTTCTTCTATTTACATCAAAATATTTTCATCGACAAAATAAAAGTGATTACTGATGAAAATACTACTTGTTACTGAGTAAATGAATTTTTGACTCAACAAACTGAATTGATTACTGAAACTGTAATTTTAATACTGAGCAGTTTATTAATTTACTGAGCAAACAATTAATTAACTAAACAAACATAATAGTTACCGAACATTGGATTTTATACTGATAGCTTGATTTCTTTACTGAAAATTTGCATATAAAACTGAACAAATTTTACAGAAC
>CAJNOP010002873.1:0-15374 GCA_905250075.1 Rotaria sp. Silwood1
CTTTATATGTCAGTTAAAACCAACTTTTTTCGCTCTATCCGAATCTATAGTCGAAATTCATGGAGTGTGAAACAAAGGTTTCAGAATTGGTCTGGAATTGGTCAAAACTGGCAATTTTTGGTTTTTTTCGACCAATTCCAGACCAATTCTGAAACCTTTGTTTCACACTCCATGAATTTCGACTATAGATTCGGATAGAGCGAAAAAAGTTGGTTTTAACTGACATAAAAAGTTCACAAGTAACTGCAATTTTAATAGGAAAAAATATCCTCTTTGAAATTATGTTCTAAGAATTGGTGCATCCCTAACATTATTCAAATTTATTAAATTTAATAAACAACTTTGTTGAAAGATCAACTTTTCATATAATTGAACAATTATATTTATGACTTTTATTTATCATCACGTGTTCTTCTCGTTCATTTAAAATCTTCAAACAACTCTTCTCATTAACATATTTTTTTGTTATTTGTTACAGTTTATTTTCATCTATATAAAAACAATCATAGTCAGACAAAAACAAAAATATTCTTTTATTTATTAAAATGAGCTTTTTTTTTAATTTTCTTGTGTAAAGATAATAAATTATAATGAGTGTTAATGTATGAATAATATCTTATATTTGATCTATAGACAAACATAATCATATATCAATGTCTGACTAAATAGAAGTGTTTTAATTGATTAAATAATTTTCATAAAGATTATAAAATGAATTTCTTTTTTGAATTAATATAAAATCTTATATTTTCAATGAAAATAATAAGAAATTTTTATATATTCAATTTTCATTACACAACTCAACATACATTTTCTTTGAAGTTGTGAATGTGAGAATGAATCATTATGTCGTTTGTCTTAGTCAGTCTATGTAATTATATATATATATAACCGAATAAACACTGAAATTTAAATTTGCACTCCATATTATAAGAATATCAATCAATTATTATTTATAAATTGAAATTTATTCACGTTAAGTTAAAAAGAGTGATTTTCTTTATCAATAAAATAAATTAAATTGAAAAATAAAATAAGCAATCACTTTAAAATCATCAATGAAAATAGACAATATTGGACAGAGATTGCTAATCAGAAAGAAAATATTAGTTATTATACATGAATCATAATCTAATAAATAATCAATAAGTTTTTCTGATTTTTATTGGGGTATGGGTGTGCGTGTGTGCGGTCATAAAGAGATACTGGTACCCACACTCACACCGTACACCTCACATCCTAAAAACACATTATGTTACTCATTTGATGATGACACTCAAATCGATGCTAAATAAAATATCGATATGACGTCACAACATACATGTTAGAGTTTTGTATTTATATAATAGTTCACAGGAAAGAAATATTCCAATTGCAATACGAGAAATGTCTGTGTTAATAGCTTTGGTCGTTTCTTTCAACCATATTCCAACTACGGTAAGTTATACTTCTATGCATAATTATATCGTATTATAATAATATTATAGAAAACTGGCGAAAACTATGAACAATCAATAATAATACCGGCTTATTATAATATTAATCAATCATTTTCTCCTTCAGTGCTCGATGATAATCAACTATTACCAGGACAATCTCAAATAACGCATATTACTTTAGAAAAAACAAATTCACAGTCACTGACATCGTGCAATAACACACCATTATTTCGCATCGACTACAAAATTCATCAACGTTTTACATCGAATGAAGAAATGCTCATTAGAAATCATTGCTAATCGATTATTCAAACCAAAAATCTTACAAAACATGTATAATATTTGTGGTACATCAGGTGAATTTCTAGGAGCAAGAATATGGTCTCGTTCTCAACTAGTAAATGATAAAAACTAGCATGGTATGCATGATTTATTACGTTTTCAATTAATGTGTCTGAAAATGAAAAGTGAAAATGCTCAATTTCTCACTATTCATATATATCCAATGTAGGAAAAAACTGAAACACAAGCTAAAGAAACTGTTGAATGTATTTCTCATGGATCAATATTTTCAATCGAAGGAGATTTCCAAGTTAAATTAAATCGGTATAATATCGATGCGTCGAACAAAGATATTGGGAATTCAGTATATTGGACTGGAACTATTGTACATGAAATGCTTCATAATTTAGATCATAAACATAAAGATAATGATTATAGTAGTCAATGGCAAATTAATACATTTAAAAAATGTTTTATTTATAATGGAAATTATTCATCTTGACAATCAATAGATTTTTATTTTAAAACTAATAAAAGAAGGGTGTGGGTCTTCTCCTACCGATACACCCACACCCTAGTTATGTTAGATGCTGCCATATAATAAATTTCAAGCGCCGCGTCGATTTTCTCCTTTATTGAAAGCATTTTTAGTGTTCAATTATAACGGTTTTCCCTTTTTCCTGCTTCTTTGTTTTTCGGTTATTTTATTCAAGCATGTGTCCATTCTTTTCTTCGTCGTATCATCGTCCTATTAGAGATATAAGAAAAGAACAAAAGGAAGAAAAGCAATATTCAATTGGTGCTTTCGTATTAACGAGAGTAATACAATGTAGTTGCTAACATCAACTTCCCTTCCCAGTAGTGCCAAACTTGAAACTAGAATTCAATGAAATAATTATTTTTAACTCAAATTTTCAGTTTCTATTCATCTTAACAGCTTTCATTGCTAAGCATTTTGCTTTAAAACATTTTTCAAAACGTTTTTGTTTTGACGGAGATACACTCAAAACACTTAAACAACGAAAAACCGAAAACACACAAAAAAAATGCTTTTTTTCCACAGTTTCAACAAATTGTTTTCGATGGTTTATGTCATTTAAACAAGAACAAAAATAAAAGCAAAGATCATGTATCAAACTATATTAAACTTCGCCTGAGTTTCAAATTAAATTGGGGTGTGCGTGTGCGTGTGGATATTTTCTTCACACACATCCATACACCCGAGTATTGAATATTTCAAAATAGGAGATACTAGAAAAGCTAAAACTTGTACAATCCACCAGTTTCATTAAGAACTCGATTTGTGATAAGTTTGAATGTGAAATTCAAAAGTTGATTGTACACATGATCTGCCGGAGAACCACAGCTTTTTATTCAAAAATGTACTAAAATTTCGATATATCGAAAACGAACGCCCACAAAGCCAGCCATTCTATATTTTTGTATTGCTGACTAACACCTACTCATTAAGAGAAGATCGCATCAGTCAAAAAGCGATTGGATATTCGAGGAGGATCTCCCGTAAGCTCATGTGTTTTATCCATTGTTTAGGTTCACCAATTCTAAAAGAAGCTAGTCATCCCGCAACTCGGTTAATTTTAGTGAAAATCTTTCTATCAGCTTTGGGACATCCCTGCCTATGAAAAGAAGATCAACATCATGGTGTTTGCCATATTCCTACGCGATCTCAATTACTTGCACCTCCACGTGTCCATCACATGCTTAATTATTAGATGACGATCCATCCAATGAAGAAGTTGTCGACGAAATAAGACTACAATAGTTACGCCAGCAGTCAGTGAAATATTTGATTTTCTTGATGGTTTTGAAATTTACGAAACATTTTCAAATCTTAATCATCGTTTCAATAGCTTCTTAATTATTCATCTCTTTTATTGAGAATTAAGCGTAATGCTTCAAAATATTATCTACCATATATGAATAACTATAAACATTTTCTCTTGCTCAATAAACATAAAATATCTCTGATCCATATACGGATGTGGGTATCAGTTAAAGAAGATGTGACACCTACACCCACACCATTTAAATCGGTAATTATACGTATCTATAAGAAGAAATTTATTTTAAAAGAACTTCAAATGAAAAAAAAAAGGAATAGAGGACAATGTATGATTAGTACTCTTTCCATTCTAAAACTATGCATAGAAAGAATATTACGAAAATATTTAAGTATTATATTGAAAAATTAATCGAATTTGATGTAAACAGCTAGTTCTTTTGGTGTAACAACCATCCCTTGACAACGACCACCATTATTTCCAGGTGCATCAATAAAAGTAACGAATGACATAAAACGAACAACGATTAACTTTAATTCTAATCGTGCTAAATCTTGTCCAGCACAAGTACGATGACCACCACCAAAAGGTGCCAACGTGTACGGATGATGATTGGCATCAGGAGCATCTGGACCAAAGAATCTCTCAGGAATAAACTGTGTGGGATCTAATTTCCAATATCTTGGATCACGGTGCATCAAAGAGAATGCTGAAAGAACTGTTTCTCCTTTACGAATATGGACTCCATCAACAGTAACATCTTCAGTAACTGTTCGAAATGAACCGATGATAAGTGGTACTATTCGCAATGTTTCTTTGATGACACAATCAGTATATTCACATTTATCGAGTAAATGCAAATCATTTAATGATGTATCTTGTGTAATATTATGTTGTTTTAATTCTTCTTTCATTTTTTGTTGAACTTCAGGATGCTTACTTACAAAATATATAAACCATGATAGAATACTTGATGTCGTATCAAAACCACCAAGAATCATTGCTAATACTTCATCGGATAATTCTTTTTTTGTAATTCCTCTTTTTTCAGTTTCACTTTTTGTTCTTTCTAATGCTTCATCTTTTTGTAATGAGGATATTAGTGATGAAACAAGATTGACAGGTTTATCATTCGGATTCATTTCCATTTGATATTTTGAAATAATTTGTTCCACATGATTATCAATTATTTTTAATGCATTTTGATATTTTCGATCAAATTTCAATAGATAATAGTTGACAATGAGTGGCATACCATTGCTTGTAACCCGTTTGTATCCATCGATCCACATCAATAATGCTCGACCAAAATCGGATGGTTGATATTTTTCGTCCGAAGTGAAGTCTGTTGCTACTTTAGCTAAATACTTTAAATTGCCCAAATCATAATCGAATGTTAATAATGTAAACATATCCAACATCATATGCTGATTATCACTCCATATACATGTACATATAATGTCATCTTTATTCTCATATCGAATTTTCCAAATTTGAATCAATTGATCGACACAACCGATAATATTCGATATTTGCGATAGAAATTTATTTCTTTTTAACATAGGTAAAATTGCTCTAGCATGTCGTTTGTGTTTTGGACCTTTAGTTGCGATAAAAAGATTTTCACTGAGTAATCCAAATGTTTCCTTATGTATGTTACCCTGATCAAATATATGACGATCATCATAAATTTGTGTGGCATGTTCTGGTCGACAAAATACATAAGAATGAAATGCACCTATCCAAAATTGAAATATATCTCCAAATTTTCTTTGCAATTTCTCAGCAGCACGATCATACGTATCAATTAATTGTCGATTTGGTCCAATAATTCCAAGTTGACGAAGGTTACCAAATAAAAATTCAGGTTTTAGACCAGGAACTGGACCACGTAGAGTATAATATTTCCATTTGATGTACAAATAAATTGCACCGATGATTATTGGAATCGAACATAGTAAGATAGTCAAAAACATTTCTGTATTTTATATATGCAAAAAATTTTACCAATCTACAAATAACTATCAACAAAAAGTTCAAAATTGACTCGAACTATCGAAAAATTATTTTCTGTAATAGCCCATTTATTTTTCTAAAAGTTTTGTAAAACAAACATCATGAGTAACACTTGAAAGTTGAACCACTCGAATATCATTATCTACAGTCAGATCAGTTCTATCTATAACTTTACTTTTACTACACTCAAATTATTATGTGATCAGATGCCAATTCACTATCATCAGCATGAATGCGATTGCATAGCCGAGAAATGGTGAATACCACTATACGGATGACTTGTCTGATGAATGACATATTCCAATAACTGGAATTTCTACTGTTCATATATCCGTGAAAATTCTTGGTCCTGCAAAGCAAATGAGTAACTAGTACTTGATTAGATATTCAGTTTTCAGTACTCAGAAATCATTAAATCTTTTCTAATCTAGTACCTATTCATTAATAACTAGTATGGTTCTCAATAACTTATCAGTTCTTAATTTAATTTTAGTACGATGTGCAAAAACAAAACTTATCCCTAACATTTTTCTCATTAATATTGTTACAGTTTTAAAATAAATTAACATAATATGTAGTGTAATTAATTTGCAATTTAATACAATAAAACTGGAAAATAATTTCATTCTCTTTCAACTAATAAAAGAAAGTTTGAAATCGAGTCATTCGATTGTGAAAAATTTTGAAAAGTTTCTAAACAATGACAAGGTTTTTCAAAAATTATAAAAATTTATACCAAATTAACCATTACATTAAAATACGAATCTACAATCTATGTTACACATTCTACTATTGAAGATAATTTTTCATCTCAAATATCTTGACTTTTATAATTAAATTTTCAAAATAATTATAAATAAATATTTAGTTACATTTTAATCTCCAGTGAGACAGCTTTCTTTTGTAGTTCGTACTACTTACAGTTTGCTTTATATAAATTCATGAGAAGTGAACGAAATTTTTCGTAAACAAAAATTTTCTTCTTACATTCATCGTATGTTTTGCTTACTATATTGTTGAAAAATATGTTTTGAAAACAAAAAAGAGTAGAATCACAGTCAAGATAGATGTTAGCAATTTACGACAATAATAGGTTAGTGATATGTTTAGGTATGAAGGAAGTCTTTTTCTTTTTACAAAAATATCGTTCGTTTCTCATAAATTTACCCTATAATTAAATCACTCAGTACAGAAACGAAGTAAATGTATCATTTCTGATAGAAAGTTTCGAATAACTCCAGTTTAAGTCGAAAGAGTTGTAAAACAGATGAAAATATTTCATGTCCAATGAAATATTTTCATCGAGCAAGAATCAATGAAATCAATCTAAAATAATAGTGACATAATAGACTTCCGTTTGTCAAATATACTATTTTGATTTTCTTACTTCGAATTCATCTACTTTGAAACTATTTTGAAGAGCAATCACTCAGAAGAAAGAAAGATAAAAATGTGGGAATGTTTGAAAGTGTATGAAGACAAAACGAAATGTATTCTTTTATATTGCTGTGCTCGATAATTATCTTTCATCATATTTTCACATATGTAAATAAATGATCAAGTTATTGATGCGTGAAGCTAATATCTTTCTAGGTAAATAACTTGTTTATCATATTATCAGTGACTCTATATTTCACAGATGGATGTCGCTTCATAAATAATTGACATAAATATAAAATATCAACGGATACAGTATTTCACATTCGAGCACGCATGTTTTTTGCTTGTCATTTCATAAATGTTATTTTTTTAGGCACTGTATGGTCGTTTAGTATTTATTGTTTAATTTTCGAAAACAACTTTTTTTTTTTCGTAAGATATTGACCTCACCGATGATGACAAAACATACATACACACACTTAGCATTGTGACATTTGAATAAAGGAAAATGTAAAACACTATTACAAAATAGAGTTCACGAATTTTTCTGAGTTAACTATAGTTAGTTTTTATTTATGTTTTAATTGATATAAGGATGTTATTGGAGGAAAATAATTATGAATAATTTTATAATTTAAAAATAAAATTCTGAATCAGTTTATGATAATTAAATGTGCAGGTCATCAAAAATAGCTTCAACAAAATGAATCATCGAAATTATATCTTTATGTGTAAGTTTATATTAACAGAACATTAAAAAAAGAGATGATCTTTTAAATACAAAACACTATCATACAAATAGAAATGTGTTAAATATGAGTATCGTTTAGGAACGATAAAAACTGGTGGTACAAACAATTATTTGTTTCATTAAGAGAACGTCCATGAGGGAACCGAGGCACTGATGAAAATTTAGATTTTTGATTTTTTATGTGCGTTTGGAAAGGTCATAGTCTAAAACCATCAAACCTAAATTTTTAGTTCATTTGGATGCACTATAGTAAAATTAGTCAATACCGACTTCTGAACATTGTCAAGTTATTATCAAAAAAAACTAGTCGAAAATTGTATCATAAATATTTATTACGATAATGCTTCAATAAGACAGCGAATTTCTTCGTGAAATATACTAAAAGATAGAGCATCAATCGCTGAAAAAAAATGGAGTTATTTCAATTATTACATATCATCTGTTGACTGAATTTTTTAGTCCAACATGAGTCAGAAATGTCACAATTTATGAGTTAGAAATGGTCGATTTTCGATAGTATAAATGGTGCTAGTTTCGAAAATCAAAAAATGCCATGCTGAATTTTATATATATATATTATGCAGCAGGGTTGCCACCTCTTGATGTGCGAAAAGCAGAAAAATAGCAGAAAGTATATTTCTGATACTAAACAATCGTTTAGGTTTGGACTTAATCAAGTAATCAGAAAACTTCATAGCAATTTCCTATCTTTATTATATATAATCAAAAAAACACCTTGTTGAAAACGAAACTTGAACTATTGGATTTCCTGATTCAATAACTTCCAATAAATTTTGGCTGGATAATATATTTTCACAGCCGTCGCAATAAGTTCTGCAACACTTAATGCTTGAATTAGCTATGAAAATAAGCATATATGTTTGGCATTATTATTAGGGAAGCTTTCATTTCCTACTGAACAAATGAAGCATTACGATTTGATACTATAAAACATATAATATTCAGTGACAAGAAGCTATGGGCCGATTTGCGTTCTATTCACCCACTCACTTTTCTTCGATTGTAGATATGTTTTTGTGTTGGAGATCATATTAGTCAGATATTTTTGTAGCGAGGTTTTTCGCCGCAAAAATGCTAAAAAAATACGGTGAAAGAGGAGAAATCATATTTTATTTTTGCTCGTTTTGCAGAGCAGAATAAATTCAACAAAACGACACATTTTTGGACTTTCTCACATATAAAAGAAATTCAGTGGACGATAGCGAAAAATGTCTATCTTATTGCCTTTTTTCACGCAAAAATAGATAAAATATTTTAGAAATTTTAGATTTCTATTTTATTCCTGCCTGTGATACGTTGTTTGATGTATTAGAGAGTCAAACATGTGTTGTTTCGTTGAACTTATTTTGCTTTTCAAAACGAGCTAAAAAACCCTGATTTCTCCTCTTTTATAGTAGTTTTTTAACAGCTTTGTTTAGGCCACTAGCATTGTTACAGCGAAAAATCTCGTTATGGAAAACATCTGACAAATATAATCTCCGATACGAAAACATATCTACAGTAGGTAGTTTTTCAAGGTGTTCCCATTGATATTATTTGCAACCAAAAAGAAAAGTTAATGGGTATATTGAATGATATTTGTCCCAGAACTTTTTTCCGCTAGCTGTTTTATGTTTGACACTATTTTGCTAACATGAAATGGCAATGATCCGTTTCTTCGATAGAAGATGAAAACTTGCTGAAGAATGATGCCAAACATTTGCTTACTTTCACAATCGGTGGGAAATAAGAATTATGCTTACCATAGAATAAGAATAAGACAAAAATGTCACCAAATACTGATAAGAATTTGCCTGCACGTTGGAAAGAATGATATGATATAATATAACAAATGTTGGTTAAAAATATAATAGATAAGATATCTGAAAAAGCAGAATTTTTCTGCTAAAAGCAGAAGAGGTGGCAACTTGGCTATGCAGATTTTGATTCTCTACAAAATGATCAGAAAATATTGCACAAAGAAGTTGGCGCTCGAGGTGAAACGGGGCTCACAAATATTTTTTTTCTTAGTAATTTTTAATGATTTTTCAAAAGAAACAAAATTTTTTTGGCGGTTTTTGTTGGCAAGACACATTTGTAAGTCAAAATGACTGATATTCGAAATCAGCATCAAAAACTACGTCGAATCGAATAAATTCTAGAGATACTTTTTTTCTAAGTAAGTGTGTGGGTATGGGTGTGGGTGTGAGTGTAGGTATACATGAATGGAATATTAACACCCACACCATCACGATTTCATATTACTTTGTCGCACAATTCGGTCTGCTTTTTAGATGATAATCCTTCTACGTTTGTACCGTATTCTGTTCATGATCTTTTTACGATTTTCAATATTGAGATCGAACTGCCAAAGAATGTCACTAGTAATTTCATAAGACAAGGAATAAAGATAGTGCTTTCACGCTTCGAAAGTTGACTTGTCGAGAAAAATGAGTGGATGATTGACAGCGAGTTTGAAACCTTTACGTAACATAGAAATGCTTAGCAGTGAGGATGAAAATTTTTCATCGAAAATCGGGCGGATAACGATATAGACAATCAGTGTATTTTCATGCATCGAAACAAACAAGTACGAGCAAACGAACTTGCTACAAAGAAATAAACGCAAATAAATTTGAGAAGCTTTGGTCTGTTGACTACTGGATACTAATGAGCACATGTACTATCGATTCTAAATTCAAAGCACGACAGTGATCATGAAATCTACCAAGCGTCGACATGATACCTACCTGTGCGAGTGAGTGTGGATGCAAATGTGGCTACGGTCGTCGTGTAACTTAACAGGTGCCACGATCAAAGCCAAAAATCTGCATTCGGAAACCCACACCCAAATACCCAATTTCACCTAGCCATGTGCTGAGTACAAGTACCTTAGGTTCGATTGGACGCGATTAGGCTCTGCTTGAGCCTAAGTTCGAGCATGCCTGACATCTATCTACGCCCAATCATGCGGAACCAATCATTCAGACCTGGCCATCTACACATCCACATCCTCTTTTTTTTTAATCTCCTTCAAATCAGACAGATCTCACTATGACATTCTATGCTTCATACTACACATTTCAACCGTTGCTAAAGTAGTTATCATCCGATATATTCGGAATCTATATAGTGTGTGGATATGAATTTTTTATATTTTCATCAGGGGGTTATGTTGAATATCCTAGCGTTTGTAATAATCACAGAAGACAGTGCTAAGTTTTCATTCCATAATATGAATACTGTCACAAAGTAACACATTCAGGTTCGATACACAATTAAAATCTTTTTTCTAAGTGCTGGAAAACAATGTGTAGAAGCGTGTTGAATTTATTGCTATTTTTTTAATGTCATTATTCATATTTCTTTCTCTTTTTTTTAAACATCAAAATCAAAAATATCCAAAAGATACCGTTTTATGTGATCTTTTTTATATTTCGTAAAAGGAATTTTATTTTGCATTGAACTTGAAAGCTTTACTTCAAAGAATATTTCAAAACTCCATATTATTGAATAAAATATATAAACGGTTCTCTGTCATTAGTACGAAACCAATGATCCCTATAGAACTTTGCCAGAAATATAGTTTTCTTTTTGTTCAATGGTTATTTAGACATTTTAATGTTTCGATGATAATAGATTGTTTAAAAAAGAAACAAAATGTAAATCTCTTTCATACAGTAAATAACTTACTTTTGTATCAATATCTCAGATAAAAAAAGGAGAACAAATGATGTTCCAATAAATAATTAATCATCTATAGAGCATGGAACACATTTGACTGCTATCGGAAATCGACCACCATTTCAAGCTTTCTGTTATTTTCATCATCGTCACGAAAGAATAACAAACAAATTCAAAATTATCACATGCATATATATTCAAATCAAGTTTTGTATATTATCTCGTTTCATACATAATATTATCTTGTTAAATCACTCAATTGGATTCCGATATGTATATAAGTGTTCTCTATATATTTCGTTGTTGTTATTATCTGATAATGATGGTGAGAGTATTCAACAGAAGTTTGAGAAAATCTCGATTTTCGATAAAGTTTAAATGTGTTTATCGGAAATACGTATATAAAAAATTATACATTGAGCTATAGTCTTTTTTTACCTTTCTGCTGGATTTGTTCATATTCTAATTACTTTATTTGATGTCATTATTCATTTTTATATTTTTTCGAATCTATCATAGTATCTATAACAAAGAGTCTGTATAGAGTTCCAAATCTCCGATACTTACATGATTTTTCTAACAAGTTGATTGAGAGATTCATACGGATTTGATGTTTTCAAAAACAAAACTACTACGTAGTTAGGTTTATTTCCTAAGCAAAATGATTTATTTCTTTCGAATGAGCCGTTTATACTGAATTATCAACTTTGACCTTATTGAATCAATGGCTTGGGACAATATCACTTGATTTTCGAGTTCAAGTTAAATCAATATTATTAAACAAAAGTGACTCGAACTTAGTCAGTTCTACGAAACTGTTTCATTCAAGCTTGAAGTTCATTTATACTAAAATATAATCGATGGAGTTTCTGCTTCTCTTAAATAAATCAACATATGTATTCTTAATAACACTGATATACATTTAAAACTCATCTCTCGATTTCCAACGATAAAAATTATTGAAAAAGATGAATTCCATTGATGATATTGATTGTTTCTTCAACAAAGAAAATGATCCGTCAACATATTCTATGGATGATTTGTTCACATGAGGGACTAAAGCTTATATATAAAGATTTGATCCTATGCTGAGATGAAACAATATTTCTTCAATCAAAATTTACGTTCTTGGTCTTTTCATCTAAAGTTCTGTATATATTTTTCGACAACATTACGAACCTTAGTAAGGTTTGTTCGGTGCATTGTCTTGAGAACACGAAATAGTTTGAATATGCTCAACTCGAGCAAAAACAGGTTATTATTGCTGATAAACAAATGTTCAATATGTCGATTCATTTCAAAATATCGAAAATTCAATGCATTATAAGAAATAATGCTATACGAAGATTCCATTCTAAAAAGAAAAGTTCAAATTTCGTTGTTGAGATTGATTTAAGATATGATAAATCAAACTCAACATCTTCTCATAATGCTTGTTGCTACACCTCTAGTTAGAAGTGATAAAGCCATTCTATTCATTCTAGGTACTGTTGCAAAAATGTCAGAAGTAACTGTTCTTTATGTCATCGAAGATTTAGTGAATTGTTTTTCAAACAATCTATATGACAAAGGTGAGATCTTGAGAGCTAGCTCGGATTTTCATTGATTGCTATCTGGTAAGAAACATGGAATGATACAAAATAAAATGACTGCTAGATTTCTTTGGAAACTGCTAGTATCCTCTTCCGATTCGTCCCAAAATTGCTTAATGGCTAACTAAGGTTTTATATCTAATCATCAACTGATGATCACTAGATTATTCGAAGACTTAAGATGATGAACATAAATGTTTGATTAAAACTAAAAATAAATTATAATTTGAAATATGAATAAAATCGACTCTTCTATCGATCACAACTGAAAGTCTATGGACATTATATAATAGCAAAGTTCACTTGAAACCATTTCAAATCAATCTTACGCTTCAGGAATCACTATACAATGTATAGTTGAATCTAACAATAAAAAGAATTAGAAGGATACTTTGCATTGATTACTATTTTTAAACAAATATTCCATCCATTCAGATCATTCAATGTGTTATTATGCTTGTTACTAATTTGGATTTCAAATTGAAACAATTGAAAGAATAAATCATAGCATGCTATAAAAAAAGAAGATAAAATTGCCATAGAGATGCAGTTTTTCAATAAAGAACTTGAACGACTGAAAGAAATTCTTATTAATTCATAAGATTTCAAACTAGAGCACGATTCAACATCATTCATCGATAAAATTTGTCTTACAGTCAGAAGTGAAGAATGGCTTTTAGTAAAAATCATAAGAATCAAAAATGTTTTTAAAACTTCGTTTTCTTGGACAGCGCAATAGGAAACTCTTCAATCGCTAAAACTACATGCAAACGCAGTGTTTCTCATTTTTTAGATTCATTATGATATTTTATTCATACGAATTATCAAACGACAAGCTTGAGTTCTACAGTTTTCACTGTTAAGAGAAATATAATATAAAATAATGAAACGAATGCGGGTGTGGGTGTCGGTTGTAACCTGTGGATGCGGAAGTATCTTATCCGATGATCCGTACCCACACTCACACCCACCCACATCTAGACGCACACCCCACCCACACCCACATCCTTAAGGTAAAAATCCAATTCATTCGCCAAACTAGGCTAAGACCACCACGGCATGACATTGATGGCGGCTCAGTTCGAATCTGAGATGAATTGATATTTTATTTTTCAATTTTTTCAATTTCAATTGAAACGCGTCTGGGCGCGATTATTGTAGCCGTGTCTAGATGCAAGAAATATTTCACTGGGGACGCGATTCTTGCTTTTATCCTTTGCATTTCACACGCAACGAATCGCGTTTCCGACGCCTTTTTAAGTCAAAAAATATTTACATGGGATTACTATTATTGCATCTTATCATATTTCTGATTAATTTATCAATTCATAAGATTAAGAATTTAATTAGTTGCTGTTCAGTCCTAGAAGATAGTTTTAAAGTGTAAAAGTATTCTTGAACAAATCTTGAAATAGCCATTATGTAAACATGCACAAGAAAAGAATCTCAAGAAACATTTTTCTCGACAAATGTTACAGATGGATGTCGCAACTTCAATTCAAACTTGTCTTCATCACAATAGTGATTGGTTCGAACAGACCATTTGCCTTCAAATTGACCGTTACGCACGTTCAATGTCAATTGCAAAATTATTGTATGTCCGAAGTTTTCCATGCGATCTCCAGTACCTGATTCATAGACTTTAGTCAGTGACATTTGTTGGTTTTCCACAGAAAACGTTCCATCAATAGTAAACAAACCGACACTATCATATCCGTGTCCAGCCACTTTGTTTGTAACACGATCGAACATTAGTGACAACTGATGAGGACCATGCCACCTACCATATTGATGATATCGACTTTGCCAGTCTCCATCTTTGAAATAGTCTTCAACATTCGTGGAATAGATTCTACTGGATCCATCTGTAGGTATTTTATAAACAACATCTGTATTTGAAACTACAGAGGGACGTCGGAACCGACCATAACAAAAGAGAGTGAGGAAGATGATCGCAATAAGTGCAAATATTCCACCAATCACACTGCCTGCGATGATTCCTGCTCTCTGACAAGATGACCCTTGACAACTACTTCCACTGCGTGTACCACCTACAATCGATATCGTTTAGAAGAAAATTCATTATTGCAGTGTAATGGTTACCTCTATAGGTGCTTCCACCCCTGATACTGCCGCCCCTACTTCCACCACGAGCACCTTGGCTTTGAACGAGCACAGCAACAATCATAACCACCAACAGAAGGCGAAATACAATGTTCATCGTGATATAAAACAGGTCGTCAGTTTTTTAATATATGTATTCTTTTTTTCTAAATATTGATACGCGTGCTCTCGAAAGTCTAAAAGCTTGGCCGAATGAAAAAAAAATGAAATTAGAATACTGTATACGCAAAAGAGTCACACCCTTATCAGAGAGAGAGAGAGAGAATAAAATAGCAGATAAGTGATAAATCTTTATTACGTCTTT
>CAJNOP010002874.1:0-14557 GCA_905250075.1 Rotaria sp. Silwood1
TTTCGAAATGACTTGAAAAAATGACTTGCCCATCTCTGCTTAATATTAAGTGTGGAGTAATAAGACTAAACTAAATTTTAAGTTAAGCTAAATGGCACACCTCTGCTAATAATTATAATCGATTCCGGTAGATTATAATCAGCATGACTTGATTTTAGATGATTCTTATCCAGATGATTATAATCGATTCGAAAACCTAATCGATTACGCTGAATTATGATAAGTATTGCTTGAATTATAAAGAAAAAAATCATCAACTACCGATGAAAATTGATGACTGATAAAACTTGATTTTAATTGATTAATAAAAAATCATAGATAATCGATTATA
Source organism: Rotaria sp. Silwood1 (assembly GCA_905250075.1). Classification (NCBI taxonomy): domain Eukaryota; kingdom Metazoa; phylum Rotifera; class Eurotatoria; order Philodinida; family Philodinidae; genus Rotaria; species Rotaria sp. Silwood1. Next base: position 332 of record CAJNOP010002874.1, read on the forward strand.
CTCGCTATAAATCGATTTTAATCAATTTCAGGGAAGAAAACAATTATAATCGGTTAAAACTAATGATTCCTAATCAATTATGCGGAAAAATCGATTATAATCTTACATTTAATCAAAAAAAAATCACAATTGCTTGATTTTTATCAATTAATTACGCCTAAAATCGATTAAAATCATGTATCTGTTGATTTTGCTGTTTGCTGTTTTTACATGGGATGAAAAACAACAAGAATATTTCAATATATATGGAGGTATATATCTGTACTGAATTGAGTATCGATTTATGAGGATTTGCTTCAGCGACAAACTTATATCTCAATACATATCGATTGCATGGTAACGTTGGGAACAGTCAAATTATAAGAAAGTATGAGAGACTAAACCACAATATGCGATTTAAGTCGAGTTTCTTGGTACATTGGTTAAGATTATAGTCATGTTGAAGCGATAGCATTGTGATCGTAGATAACTTGTGATAGATGCTTATAGCAAAAGTCCTTTTTTCTACGCGTTATAGCTTTGATACAATGCGCTCTATCAGAACGATTGCTTGGAATGCAATGAATTTTTTTATGATAAAAAAAAAACGGTCACAACTGTTACTCAATCTGCCGTGCACTTCTGAACTATGACTACATTACGGTACGAGGAATATTTCAAATCGATATTCATGTTTCATCTTATATGTCTCTGTAATGCAATACATATGAAAAACTTCTTTTGGGCTTGTATACTCACACCAATCCTCATTTATATTACGGATTTAGGCATGCGCCCAAACTCAATAGAAGAATTTGGGTATTTCAAACTTATCTCACTGACTATGAACTGTATCAATAAACTGTATCGCCATTAATATTGAAGGAAGTCTGCCTTTGACAACTAAATGGAAAATGATCAAATGAGCTGCTTCATTAAATGAGATATTCAAAGAGAACTGAACAACTCCTCAAACCCAAACCCAATGAGTTTGGGTTTTGTGATTGACTCTAGTATTTAGTCTAAAAAGGTTGCCGAAATCTCTCTTTTGGTATTCTATAGTGTCATCCTCCTACTTAAAAGTTTTTCACCGAAGAAAAACTGTTGCATAGCATGGTTCAGTAAATAAAGGCATTTTTCCTTATTTGGGGAGAAGTGACCCAAACGGTTTGGGTGCATGCCTATACGGATCTAAGCAATATTTATATATGAAGCGAGAACATATGAGCTTAGATAAGTGAAAGAAAGGAGAGAACGCAATCAGAAAACAAAGAATATGAAGAAAAAATACAGAAGTAATCTCGTTCCATATATACAACAACAACAGCTTTAGTAGAGCATGAATAATTTGTGAAATAAATATTTTTTCTTTCAACGCTTTCCATGTCTTATTGGTATCTATGAGTTTTCAAAATGTTTTTCTGTTTGTTAATGTAATGAACAGTGCTGTCGAAATCTATTCTTGCCGATAGACAGTCAAAAGTCTTTACTAACAATTGAATACATAAACGAGCAAATATGGATTCATCCGAAAGTAACTAAATGTTTTACTATCTGTGAAGAAGAAAATAGGAAGAGATTTTTATGCATATATAATGTATAAAGGGCAAGGGGGAAAACACCTACACCCGTACTCCGTGTACAAGGGAGTAGATGGGAGTACAAGGGAGTACATGGGAGTACAGGAGAGTACAGGGGAGTACAGGGGAATACAAGGAAATACATTGGAGTACAAGGAAATACATGGGAGTACATAGGAGTACAAGGAAACACATGGGAGTATAAGGAAACATAGCGAACGTAATAATGTACCACAAATCGACCCCAAATATATCTCGAAAAAGCATTGCATGATTGATTTTTTTTCTTTTGTTGATTTATAAACGACCTCGAATCAAGGGGGAAAACACGCGCCCCCGTACTACGAATACTCACGGAGTACAGAGAGTACATGGGAGTACAACGAACGTAATAGTTTATTCCGAATATTTTTTGAGAAAGTATTGCAAGACTGGTTTTTTCCTTGTTTTAATTTTTAAACGACCTCGAATAATAGCAAGGGGGAAACAGCACTCCGGAATCTCAGATACTCCGATACTTCGCATCGTACTCCAGCAGCTAAGACATGCTTTGTGTTGTTCGCAATGGACATTTCAGTGAGAATCTACCATCTTCCATCATGTGTCTCAGCAGTAGAATTCAAATTATCAACTTTACTCTTTGCGTTGGATTTCAGCTTGGAGTACTGGAGTATCGTCGGAGTATCATCGGAGTACTGGAATACGAGCCGGGGTATCGAAGTATTATTGAAGTATCGCAGTATGGGAGTCTCAAGTCAGTAGTCAATAGCTGTAATTCCCACCACCCTTCATTTCACGTTTGAGAATCATAATGATAGAAAAGAAGCACAGAAGTAATTAACTGTAAACACCTCAAAATGGGTTCACCCTTTGGTATTTCTGCCAAACTCAGATACTTCGGGCGTACTCCAATACTCTGACAAATACTCCGATACTTCAAGTCATACTCCATACCTAATTTTGTTAGTCTGAGTCTTGTTGCGATTCTCGTGAGCCAACTCCGATGCTTTTAATACGTGTTTGGCACTTTTGATGGATCCAAAGTCAGCCGTTTGCCCCTTGAATAATAGGTTGTTTAGTAGACAAAGCAACTAGGATGGTATCTAGTGGACGAGACGTCGCATTCCTCTTTTTCGTCTTTCTTATAGTTGAACGCAAGGGGGAAAAGGGGATTTCCAAGATTCCGGATCCCTGAGAATACAATGGGAATGCTTGAAATCCCGGAAGTACGATGTATCTTATAGGGGTATTCACAAGTCCACATGGGCTCTCTTATGGAGGTACCCATAAGTCCTCATGAGCTATCCTATGGGAGTACTATAAGCAAGGGGAAACAGCAGACTTCCGTACTCCACGAGTCCCTGGAAGTCCCTAGGAGTTCCAAGGACTCCCAAGAAATCTCAAAGAGTTCCAAGGAGTCCCATAAAATACAGGAGCGCAGCTCTTTACACATTAGTTTCTTTTCATTAGTGTTTAACCTTTGACCTTTAACCTTTGATCTGAACAGTCAAACCAGTATGATGCATGTAGGTACTACTACTTCGGATTATGTCAAAGTAGCAAGAAGACCCAAAGGAGTTCCAAGGAAATTCCGGGAAGTCCTAGGCAGTCTCATAAAGTCCCTCGAAATTCGAAGAAATCTCATGAAATCCTGGGAAGCTCAGGAGTCCGCGGAAGTCCCAAGGGGTCCCTGGGAGTTTCGAGGAATCCATAGGAGTACGAAATCTGGGAGTCTGTTGTTTTCTTCTTGCGTGTGAGTGGCGTTCTTATCACAGTTTGCGTTCCTACCTAGAAGCTCTTGAAAATCTATGACGATTAATGCTAGATATCTCTTTAACAGTTAGCGGTATCCGACATCCCTCCACGAAATAATGCTTGAAGAGTAACTGGAACTACCGCAAGATAGTGCTTGAAAATTTAACAATACTCAACATCAATAGTCCTTGGTGAATTATGAGTACCTTCATAGGATAGGCCATGAAGATTTATGATACCCCCAAAAGATAGGTCATAAGAACTTATGGGTACTCCATAGGATAGGCGATGGGAACTTATGGGTGCCCCCAAAGCATAGATCATGAGGACATGAGTATCCCATTCAAGAAGGAATAGGAATATTTAAAGTGGTTGACAAAGGTACCTGTGATACGGTCTCCTACATAAGAATTGTATCTCACAGATTCCTTGTACTTCGGTGTACTCCCAGAGTCCAGAGAGTACAATGGGAGTATGGAAGTACAATGGGACCACGTGAGTACGTGTTTTCCTCCTTGCTGGGCTCTCATGTACTCCCATTGTACTCCCGAAGTTCAGGGAGTACAACGGAAGTACGGGAGTACAGCGGAGTATAGAGAGTACTGGAGTACATGGTTTTCTCCTTGAGAAATAGGAATATTTAAAGTGGTTGACGAAGGTACCGATGATACGGTCTCCTACATAAGAATTGTATCTCACAGACTCCTTGTACTTCTGTGTACTTCCGGAGTCCAGAGAGTACAGTGGAACTACGGGAGTACAGCGGAGTACATGGAGTACGGGAGTACGTGATTTCTCCCTTGCTTTCACGTTACAGTGTTAAAGTGTTAAAGTATGTTACTTTAACTTTGGCTTTAACGTTAAAGTTAAAGTTAAACTCCCATCCCTATGTTGGCCTCCCTGTACTCCCGAAGTCCAGGGAGTACAATGGGAGTACGGGAGTACAATGAGAGTACGGGAGTATGGGAGTACGTGTTTTCCCCCTTAATAAAGGGTGTTCCATAATAACTGAGGATAAATTGTTAATGATATTTTTCATACTTTTTCTTGACGTAGAGGGCTGAAATTTTTATCACATATATATCTAATCAAGATCTTCTATTTCTGAAATTTTCAGCTATCTAGCTATAACTAGTGGTGAAATACATCGACAACACTGAAATACATAAATTTTCGAAATTGATTTTTCAATATTTTTTATTGTGAAAATCTTGCAGGATGCTACCATGAGTAGTCAACCAAAAAATCACACAGTATTCAGAAAACTTTCTTTCGTATCAGAGTTTGTAGAGCTTTTCCGCTGATCATTTTGCTAAAAAAGAAGTTTTCCAATTTCATTGAGAAATGACGATTTTATAGACAAAATACTAAACACTGTAAAATAGGTTAAAATGTAATGAAAAGTCGATTCGCATATCACAAGTTGGCTATATTTTGGGGAAATCTGACGCACTAGGTTTTGTAGAGGAAATCTTGCTCTACAAAATCCTATAGTCCGTTTCTAAAATATAGGCTAATAGGATGAATAATTCTCGATCAAACATTGGATAGGATATTTCTATCCAAACAAATCTGACATCTTCTGTTTTATGCGATAAATATTTTGACTATAACATCGTTATTTCTCGATGAAATTAGAAAATTATTTTTACCAAAATGATCAGCGGAAAAAGCTCTACAAACTCCGATATGAAAGAAAATTTTCTGAATACTTTGGAAGTTTTTGGTTAACACCCATGGAACTGCCCTGCTATGTCGAATACAAAAATTTATGTATTTCACCACTAGTTATAGCTAGATAGGTAAAAATTTCAGAAATAGAAGATCTTGTTTAGATATATAAAGGGTGTTCCATAATAACAGACGATAAATTGTTATTCATATTTTTCATACTTTTTCTTGACATAGAGGGCTGAAATTTTTATCACATATATATCTAATGAAGATCTTCTGTTTCTGAAAGTTTCAGGTCTCTAGCTACAACTACTGGTGAAATACATCAACAACATTCAAATATATAAATTTTCGAAATCGATTTTTCAATACTTTTTATTGTGAAAATGTTGCAGGATATTTCCATGAGTAGTTAACCAAAAAATCACAAACTGTTCAGAAATTTTGTTTTCGTATCAGAATTCGTAGAGCTTTTCCCGCTGATCATTTTGGTAAAAAAACTTTTCCAATTTCATTGAGAAATGACGATTTTATAGACAAAATACTAAACTTTTTAAAATAGGTTAAAGCGTAAGGAAGTCGATTCGTATATCTCAAAATGCGGCTATATTCTGGAGAAATGTGACTTAGTAGGTTTTGTAGAGGAAATCTCGCTCTACAAGATCCTATAGTCCGTTTCTGAAATATAAGCAAATAGGATGAATAATTCTCGATTGAACATTGTATGCGATATTTCTATGAAAAAAATCTGACATCTTCTATTTTTTGCGATAAATGTTTTGACTATAACATCGTCATTTCTCAATGAAATTCGAAACATGTTTTTACCAAAATGATCAGCAGAAAAAGCTCTACAAATTCTGATATGAAAGAAAATTTTCTGAATACTTTGTGAGTTTTTGGTTAACTACCTTTGTAACTGCCCCGCTAGGTCGATTACGAAAATTCATGTATTCAAATGTTGTCGATGTATTTCACCAGTAGTTATAGCTAGAGACCTGAAACTTTCAGAAACAGAAGATCTTCATTAGATATATATGTGATAAAAATTTCAGTCCTCTATGTCAAGAAAAAGTATGAAAAATATGAATAACGATTTATCGTCAGTTATTATGGAACACCCTTTATGTGATAAAAATTTCAGCTCTCTACGTTAAGAAAAAGTATGAAAAATATCATTAACAATTTATCCTCAGTTATTATGGATACCCTTTATATATTTTACTCATCAAATATAATTCACATATTCATTTTAGTCAAATTTATAATATTCAAGCAACGCAATAATAAGCAATTGTACTAAACAGTTCGAGATTTTACATTTTATTGTTGTGAAAAAATTTAGTTTGAAAGTTGTCAGAACAAGATTGAATTATCTACGGGCAAGCTGAACTGTGTGAAATATTCGCCTTATTTAAATGGAACATTTTGTATATACTAATCAATTGAAAATAATTACAGCAATAGGGGAAAAAAAATTTTGATTAAATAAATATTCTCCAAGAATTTTAAATTCAATTCAGAATTTTTGTAACGGATATGATGGAGTATACTCTGATCAGTAGTTTATAGGCTATTACACAGAGTTGGATGGGTTTGAATTCATTTTTGTTCAACCAAATGATTATAATTGAATTAGAATCTGCAGTCTTGGCAAGAAAATTGAATTTGATGAGAATAAATATCTATTTCGCGATCAATACACGATTCACATCAAAGTTTCGAATGCAACAGAAACGTAGAATTTACATAGGATACTTTAGGTTCAGATTTGTTCTTTTTTTTAGGGTCGATTCGTACAGGAAAACGTTCTAACACTCCTTCTAAATGTACCAAGTAGAAGTCAACGAGATCTATCAGATGGTTAAAAAAAATCTTCAGCTTTCAGACCCAATTAGCAATGTGACGTACGCAACTAGTAAAGTGGAAATTTTATGACAATGAGAAATATTATTTAGTTGCGATTTTCATCAACTGATAGAGCTTTCTACTTGGTACATGATTTATATTTGTTGGAAGGTTTTGATCGATCAATTGGCTCAGAAAATACTAGAGAACAGAGCAAATATGGGGTGACAAAATAGCGATATCTTGAAAACAGAGAATGTAATCCAGATCGACTTTTGACCATTTGAGAAACCTCATCAAGTTCTTCTTGGAACATGTTAGTTATCGAATCAACCCAAAAATGACTGTTTGTGTAAATTGATTCAATGAGCGAAAAACAGGTATTTGAAGATTTTCTTTGTAAATAGAAGATATATCGAAGAACAGTGTTCACCATGTAATAGAGCTTTTGAAGGTGTAATTGGAGCATATGGAAGGAGTATTGAAACAGTTGCCCGAACAAATCGACTCTAATACAGGTCGAAACTGGGCTTAACCTACTATGCGTGAAAATTTGAAGTTTCATATGTTATCGAATGGGTCATAACTTTTCTATAATCTTCAATGCGTTCTGTGAAGATATCATATACTCTTTTCCATTATATATTTAGTTCTATTCTAGATGAGTAAATCTAACTCCACTTCGGAGCCATTGTTTCCATCAAGCTATCCAGAGTACGTATACAATTTCGCGTATGGCGCCAACTTGCAACCTAAAGTTTTAAGTGGTCGACGAAAAATTCAGCCGATAGAATCTATTCCAGGAATATTGGAAGGATGGCAGTTGATGTTTGACTTACGTGGCATTCCTGCAGTTGAACCATGTTTTGGGAATATTAAAGAAAATCCTGATGCTGAAATTCATGGAGTCTTACATAAGATGACCAGTAAAGAATTTAAACATTTATTGGCAACTGAAGGGGGAAGTGGAGTAGATAAAAATGGATATATACCGAAAAAAGTCAATGTGCATGCATACGATGGTCGTATAATTGAAGCTTATGTATTAGTAGTTCAACAGACAAGTTCAGCCATATTTTATCACCATGCATTACCAAGCAACCGTTATATAGGTCTTCTACGTAGTGGTGCAATCCATCATAAAATTCATCCATTATATATAGAATATTTACAATCTCTACCTTCGATCGAACATAAAAAACCTGTCATGCTGCTAATTATTATTGAAATACTAATACTAATTATGTTGTTTGCGCCATTTTGGATACCTGTAATAATTTATTATTTATGCACGCGTCAAACGGCACATGCTCGAGCATTTTTTTTTACACTAATCGTAACTAATTTATGGTGCATCTATCGTCTATTGGGCAGAAAAAGTGCTCTTCAACCGTATTATTCTGCTCCGTTTCCTCGAGGAAGTACACGTTTCAAAGAGAACACAGAAACATTCCGTGATGAAGTTCAAACTGATGAGCAAACTTTACCAGATACTGTATCAGACATCTCATCAGAATCAATTTTATCACCAACGTCGAGCCCACTAATCAAACAACGAAAGACTAATCAAAGTGTGCTCGAAGAAGTCCAACAATAGTTAGATGAATGACAAAAGTACTGCCTAGATCAATGATATCAATGTTAACTTGCTACACTTCAAGAACATAGACTGATTTGATTCTTTTTTATCAAAATGCAAATGCTTTTGATTTTTCTTTGCTAGAAGATGTCCGACAGTGAAATTTTCACTTCAGTAATTAAGAAAATTTAATGATAAAAAAAAACTCTGTTTGAATTGACTCTCCTGTGACTTTAATCATCATAAAATTAGAAAAGTAATAGAAAACAATATGATTTACTGCTCGATTTGACTAAGATTCTCAATTTAGATATTTCAAGAAGTTCGAGTTTCTGAACTGACATGTTAGTTCAATGAATTAACAAACAATATACTTTGATCTTTTCACTTGATACTTCCTCAAAATCATAATCACTGAATAAAACACTAACATAAGAATTGATCTTTCAAAAGAAGCAAAATAGTTTTTTTTCTCTGAAAAATCCATAATACTAATGAATAAAAATTAATACAAATATTTATTCTCCTACGTCTTTTGTATGATTTATTAAAATAGAATTACTCGTTGCGGTATCTTGCTACAATAAATCATAAGTATAAGAAGCAAAAAAATAAAATAAATATTCAATTGCACAATTATGACCGAGAAACAGCACAAAAACGATTAACAAAGTTATTTTTTCTAGAAACCAGCTATCTAGAATTTTGACATATATTACAAAATATTTGAGGAGTTCGTCATCATTTGCTCTTTCAGAATTTCGGAAAAATATTTGAAAAAAAGAAATTTTTGAAGTAAAAACTCAAGCAAGCCATAAAGAACTTTTTTCTGACAAGTCCACACTATTGTTTGTTTATGATTGAAAATAATACGAAGATCTTCTTTATTTAGTTGAAATGTTAGATCGTTTTATTAAGGATTAAAGTCGGTGTCCGAAAATAATATGATGAATCTTTCATAGAATGCGTCTGACTTTTGAAATCACATTTCGAAAGTGTATCCGAAGAAATGTCGCCAAATATTAGTTTCAAGGTATTTGTACATGAACGACATTATCAAAAGCCTAAACAAATGGTCTTAAAGTCATATTTTATACACTTCTCTGTGTATTGATGATAAATAATTGGCATTTACTGTCGAATTTGATTGACAAAGGCTTGGACGAATCCTTAGATACACACAGAAAATGACAGACAATCGCAGCTGAGTAGTAGAGCGACTATTAGCCTTTTTTAATACTTGCCAACAAGTCCAATTTATTAGAAAAGTCAAGTCAACTATATCGTAGAAAGAAAAATTCTCTATCGAATGAGCTTAAAATGAACTTTTTAAACTGTACTTTTGGTCTTCATAAAAACGATTGAAATATCTGATTTTTTTAATGGGTCATCAGCAATAAAATTTAACATAAAATGTATTTGATCTATAACACATTTTGGAAAAATGACACTGGATAGAAAAAAAAAGAGTTTCACGAGACCAATAGGTTTGTTCTATTTTATCCTATGATATTAATTTAATAGTGTAATTCCATCCGATTCAATTGAATTCTATGAAATAATTCGTCTAATAAGAAAGCTTTTTCAAAATTTTACTTAACTTTCATGACTTATGACATTATTGAGCAATATCTTCTGACACTTTTCATTTATTTTCTTTGATATACATCTGAAAAGAAAGATCTTTTATCAATAATATCCTTTCAATGCTAGATTTCTAAGCATATAATGTTTACTAATGAAACAATATTCATAAAAAACAAAGGATATACTATTTTACAGTAATAATAATATCTCGATATGCTTATAAGAAATGAAATTAAGTTATAAAAAAAAGGAAACTGCATGATAGCAGTGTAACAAGAGTCCATTCATAAAAAGTACTATCATGATCATGAATATATGATTACATCCTGAATATACTCATACAATATTATTTAGTCGAAAATATGTCTTCTTATAGTTGTGTCAGACTATTTCAAAATATTCTCGTGCATCCTAACTAGTCTAAACTGCTTGTGTGACAGTTATTTGTTATTGGTACATAAATAACTAGTGGACTAATTATACCTTACAATCGAGTTCATATAGGCTTAATAATGTGAATGATCATGCATTGTCTTAATATAAATTCGATAAAACATGAAATTTGTTCTGTATCATCGATGTCTGTGGTAAAATTTAAACAGTGAGATGACATTGAAGTTGATATTTCACACAATTTATTATTGGATATTGATGAAAAAAGTAAAATATATTGCTATTGTTAACTTGAAGAAGATTTATTGAAATTTTTTCATTTAATATAGTTCATCTCAAAAGAAAATAAAAACTATTATAATTTAAACTAGAGTCCTGCACGGGTACTACTTTTCGCACCCGGACCCGGCCCGGCTCATTTTTTTCAAACCCGGAATCCGACCGGACCCGGTCATCTTCCACCCGGAACCGAACCGGACCCGGATAGCTCTACCCGGTACCCGACCGGACCCGGCCCAGCCTTGAAATACTCAGCACTTGATTGTTATTGTCAAAATTATATTCACTTTTCAAACTTTTATTTCATATGGCAAAATATACTATTATTTTAATTTCATCAAGTAACAATTTGTACCCGGACCACAGTTCCGGGTTCGATCGGGTGCCGGGTATCCGGCCCCGTTGCAGGACTCTATCCTAGAGTGTAAAATACTTTTACTTGTTAAGATGTCATCGACTACCGGTCGGGTACCGGGTATGCTAAAATCCTGCACCCGATCCGGCATTTTTTTTTATACCCGGCACCCGAATCGACCCGGCAAATTTGTACCCGGACTACAGTTTCGGGTCCGGTCGGGTGCCGGGTACCCGATCCCGTTGCAGGACTCTAATTTAAACTGATTCAGTCTTGTTTTCATAGGTGAAAGTATTTTCAAACAAAAAACATTATTTTCATATAACTTAATGGATACAAATGGAGTCAAATATTGAAATACTAATAACGATTATTCTATGTTATTTCATTGAATTTTTTTTCTTCTTATATTTAAAGAATATTTCGAAAATAGTTTCATCCAAAGATAATGAAATTATTAACCTTATGCATTTACTAATAATATTGAGGAAAGTGTTTATTTATATAAACTCCAATTAGTGAAAGTGTCGTTGTTATCTTGGTTATTTTTGTTTTATTGACAGTGAAAATAATCGTAGCTATTCCAATATTCCGTGCTTACAAATCAAGCATAAAACTAATATCAATAGTAATCATTATTGACAATGAATAAATTTTATTCTTTGACATTCTTACATTAGTTATGATAAATTCCATTGATAAATGACTAGAATGAAAATATATTTAAAACATTTCTATAGTTACTATCATGAAAAATGATGTGATTGAGATTAACATATTTTAAATCAACATTAAAAAAAAAGAAAAAAATCTTTATTTTACGTCTTCAATCAATAGATTTTGTGACACACTTGTCTTGTGTATCAAAGGACTCTGGAACATTAAGAGGCATAGATATAATTAATAATAAACATGATATCTTATGTCGTTTTCTGGAATTTGTCATGTAAATAATGAATAAAATTGATTTGATATTGGATTTAGGATTCAACATTTTTAAGAACTATTTATCAGAGATGATGAATGAATATCAATGTAGTTTTGTTAATCACTCCTTATTAATTCTATGGATAAAAACGGTTTTTCATGCAGATATTATCAAGAATCGAGATAAAAAAAAACGATTTTATTCACTCTAGATGAGATTGCATTCATTAATATGATGACTATAATCGTAAAGAAAATAATATTTGAGTTGATTAGTGTGCATTCACATTTGAATTTCAATGTTGATCAAATGAAACTATGCAAGACCACGTGCAAATAACATTTTTTATATTTATAAATTTTATTCGGAATATGTATAAGGATGACACTGAAAAAAAGACGAGAGCAAAAGAGAAGGTTATTGATCTAGTCTTTGCTTTATTTTATTTGTGTAGAGATAGATCATCTAATGTCAATGTTTTGTTATTTAGTGTGAGTAAACACACAGAGAAAACAGGCTTTATTTCATTGTTAACCAAGTTGTAAGTTAGTTCCTTTTTCTTTTTACATAGATTTTTAGAGAAAGAAAAATAATTGTTGTCTTAATTTAATGTAGAAAATTTGTTTTGAATAAAATTAATTAGTCTTCAAATAGTTTATGACATAAGTATGAAATTCTTAAATAGCAATCAGTAATGTGCGCTTTTCTCACCATTGAAAAAAAAGAACACTAGTGATATATAATATGTTTAGCTTCTTTTGTTAATATATTCAGCTAAGATCTACTTACCTAAATAACATCAAAGAAAAGCACTATTAAATAGAATCAATATCAAATTTTAGTTTTTATTTACTAATCAAACGTTTGTTTTTTTGCAGATCGATTCCATTTACTAATATGTCCCATGAATATAATGCTGAAGGTTAACATCTTATCTAGATAAGAATATCTCAAACGAAGTCGTTGCTTGATGCTGTTTTGATAATGTCTGCATTTTATTTATTAAAAACAGTTTCATTTTAAAACTTCTAACATTATTCTATCCACAAATAAATCAATAGGAGCCTAACAAGAATAATATAAAATAGATTTCGATCAATAGATATAACAGTAATAAGTGTAACTATTATTCTGCTTTGTTAATATTCTAATTGAATACATTACATATTGAAGCTTAAAATATTATTTCTTATCACAAAAGTACTTTAAATAACAATATTAATTCCTCAATCCTGAAAATCTTTTTGTTTTATATTTATACTTAATGGACTTTGCTCTTACAAAAACAATGATGAAGTGAATAGGATATTATATATTGTTAAGATATTGATTTTTATACTTTTCTTCAGATTTTTGAATTGTTCATTAATTAAAAAAGAAATAAAATCAATAATATTTTTCTACAATACGAAGAATTGTAAAAGCAAAAGAGTTGTTTCAACAGGATACTACTATCGAACTCAATCATATTCAACAGGTATTTTTTTTTTCATGAAAAAACTAGATATCCAGACTTATTTCGACCTGCTACAGAAAAAATTCGATCCGACAAAAACGATATGAACTTTTGAAAAGAAGAATCTCAAATCATTTACAGCTATTGCACTATCAATATATTTGAGAATGAAACATTATCAGTCTATGATAAATTTCGTTATACATTCATCATAATTAAATCGATCTACTTGTAATGTTTGATTCATTTTTGCAAAAGCATTCTTTAGTAAGCTCGGAAAAATAGAAGTTCTGAAAATAATTTATAAAAAGTATCGACTATAAGTAGAATATTAGTTTTTGACATATGGGGAATTTATTGTCTGAGTTACTTAGTTTAGCAATGTAACTTAATCCAAAATAAAATTGAAAAAGAAATATCAACACGACATTTTTTTTTTCAATAAGAATAGTAACTGATATCTATTGATATGTTACTCATAATTTATTATTAAAATAAATAAATATAAATAAGTAGTGTTCTTCAATAAATAAATATTCTTATCAGTTTATTCATTTTATTAAAAATAAATAAAACATAGATAATGAAACATTATTTTTTATTCTTTTAGTTTATTCAAAGTAAAGGACGAAAAGTGAAACAAAATTGATATCACGTTTTAGGGGTGTGGGTATGGGTGTGTGGGTGTGGTTGTGTCGGTGTGGGTGAGTATGGATGGGTGTGGGGTGTGGGTGTGGCGTATGAGTGTGAGTGTGGGTATTTCTTCAATGATACCCAGACTCTGCACCCACCCACACCCACACTTCATATCCA
>CAJNOP010002875.1:0-10482 GCA_905250075.1 Rotaria sp. Silwood1
TGGCCAATGGGAAGGTCGGATATAAAATCCGACCTCAGATTAGGAATCCTGGTCCTCGATAACCTATGGTAAAGTTTTATGGAAAATAACCCTTTTTGTTTTCACATTATTGTTCGACCAATCAGTGAAGTGCGGACACACAAGCAAGCAAACAATTTATTCTTGCTAGACTCTTCTCTACGATAAAGAGAATAACATGATTTTTACCTACTTCAAGTGACATCTAACAAAGAGAAAACAAAATATAAAATCCAACGAAGGTCAAGTAAACCAAGTGTATATATATAGACAAAACAATATAAAACGATAAGAAAAGAAAGTCGGTGTGTTACTCTTACCTTTTTTCATATACTGCACTAATAGTCTAGTTTGTTATTGCAATCTAAACAAATCAATAATGTCTTCTACATCTGTTACAACCATAACTGGAGTTATAGTAGATGATATTCGTTTTCCAACATCTAAACAACTCGATGGTAGTGATGCTATGTCACCTGATCCTTAAGATTTTCTATATTATTAAAAAGAATTAAAGCTTTCCTCAATTTTAATTGATAGAGATTATTCATCAGCTTATGTAATTCTTCATACGGATAATCCATTACTTGAAGGTCACGGTCATTCATTTACAATTGGTCATGGTACAGAAATCATTTGTGTTGCTATAAAAGCTCATACACATTTACTTATTGGTCGTACACTTGAAGAATTTATTTCCAATCCTGGTGCTTTTTGGCGTCATCTAACAAGTGATTCTCAACTTCGTTGAGTTGGACCAGAAAAAGGTGCAATACATTTAGCTCTAAGTGCTATTGTTAACGCTCTTTGGGATTTATATGCTAAACGTGAAGGAAAACCATTATGGAGACTTATTTCTGATTTAACACCTGAACAATTTTTAAAATGTATTGATTTTCGTTATATATCTGATGCAATAACACCTGATGAAGCGTTAAAAATGTTAAAAGAACTTGAATCAACAAAATCTGAACGTATAAAACAAATTGAAGAGCAAGGTTATCCAGCTTATACATCATCTGCTGGTTGGTTAGGTTATTCGGATGAAAAAATTCAACGTTTATGTCGAGAAGCTATCAATGAAGGTTTTACACATTTAAAAATAAAAGTTGGTCGAGATTTACAAGATGATATTCGACGATTAAAAATAATTCGTCAAAAAGTTGGATATGATCGACATATTATGATTGATGCTAATCAAGTTTGGGATATTGATCAAGCTATTGAATGGATGAAATATTTAGTTGAATTTCATCCATATTGGATTGAAGAACCAACATCACCTGATGATATTCTTGGTCATGCTCGTATTTCACAAGCACTTCAATTATATAATATTGGTGTTGCTACAGGTGAACATGGAATGAATCGAGTTTTATTTAAACAAATGTTACAAGCAAATGCTTTACAATTTTGTCAAATTGATTCATGTCGTTTAGGTGGAGTTAATGAAGTTTTAGCTGTACTTTTATTAGCAGCTAAATTTCGTGTACCTGTATGTCCACATGCTGGTGGTGTTGGTTTATGTGAACTTGTACAACATTTATCTATGATTGATTTTGTTGTTGTTAGTGGAACATGGGAAAATCGTGTTATAGAATTTGCTGATCATTTACATGAACATTTTGAAGATCCTTGTATTATTAAAAATGGACGATATGTTGCACCAAGTCGACCAGGTTATAGTACACAAATGAAAAAAAATAGTCGACAACAATATTCATTTCCGAATGGACCTGTTTGGAAAACAAATTCATAAAATTTATTTTTCTTTTCAATTAATTTTTTTCATCAATTTAATTTATCCTTTGATTGTTTTATCTATTATGTCAAGGATTACACTACATTAAAAAATAAATAGGTTACATTAAATACTCAGACACTTTTTTCTATATAAAGTTGAGTATGCAGTTTCATCTAATAATTCATTATTTTAATCGTATATCAATATTTATACTCTCTTTCATGTATATATCTGTTTTTTAGGGACACGTGGATTGTGATACCCTCTGCTTTTGACTTTCGGCTACACAATACCCTTCCCTTGACTTTGAAAACTATCCACATAGCGCCTCTTTTGCTGGTGTTTAATCATTCGATGCCTTCCCTTCCCTGTACCCAGTGCCCAGTTACACCTCTCATGTTTATTTTTTTGAATGAACAACTATCGAAACTTTCGGAAGGAAATTTTTGAAAAGACTGTTACAAAAAAATACGCTTGCAAGGTTTGTTTGTTGCTGGACATAATCCTTTTATCGTATTTTTTTAGTTGTGCTTTTATAAATAAGAAGGCTTTTTATGGTCTCGTTGATCAAACATTGTTCATATCAAATTGATATTTTGTTTTATTTGTTGCTCGTTTGTTACTGGATGAATTGAGATGTTCTATTCAATTTAAATTTCCTCAATATGATCTAGATTTGATTTACTTATTTCTACTACAATCAAATAGATTTCGATGACTTTCTTAGGAAATTTTACGAATAACTGATTGTTCGTTGTTTAATGATGAATGTATAAGGTCTAAAAATACTTCATTTATCTAAGATGAAATTCTATTAAAATCTTAGTCTCACGTGAAAATGCTTTGATTGTATTGAGAAAACATATTTTTCCTACGTAGAAAAACTGTCATTTGTGTGAAAAGAAAACAAATAAGGAAATAGACATTTTTTTACTTAACGAGATGGTTTACTTTGCATTTTTTTAAAAATATTATTCTGATTAAAATAGACAACACATCTGATTTGTTCTATTATTTCTCTCCATCGTTGCAATGCAAGGGGGAGAAATATTTGTTTGTGCATTGCAATGTTAAAGAAAAGAAGAACGAAAAGAAAAGAAAATAATAGACCTATTCACAAGTTTTTTGAAATAAATTAAAAAAATTAAAAAATAATCAATGAACTCGTATTATTCGTTATTAGTCTATTTAAATATATTTCATTGAACGAAATCCCTATTAGAACTGTTCGTAATGTCTGACGAAAAACTTGTCCACTACTCGTCGCATAAATATTAAATGAAAACGAACTTTGAAATGTAGTGAAAAAAATGTCACATCATCAAAAAAGTGTTTCAATTTTTGAACGTCATTGACTTTTATCGATATCAAGTGTAAATACTAAATAAAAATATAGTATCATATCAGGAATATACGAAATTAATAATAGTAAACTTTGATCAATCATCATCTGAAATTAAAAAAAGAAACGATTATTTTATAACGAGTGCTGTGAAAGTTTCTGAACTAAATGTTTCTTTATCTTGTTTTTGAACGATTACGGGAGGAGTCAATAGAAAATCTAAAGCATTCAATTAGAATCAGAACTTTCTACTTTTGTTAAATATATGTACGGAATTTTTATGAGGATCATAGGTTAGGAATTATGAATGAATCTTTCAAAGGCTCGAAAAATAAAGTCTTGGCGGAAACAGTTAAACTAACAGATCTAGAAACGGAAAATCTGATCATATTCGGTTTGAAACTGAATTATGTGTTATCGGCACTTGCTTATTTTCGTCATAAAGGCGCCCAATTTAGCTTAGTCTTACTGTTTTTTGCTTGACTGTAGAGTGTTTTTGCATAGCGTATAGAACGAGACAGTCATTTACAAAGTGAACTAACGAGGGAACCACTCGAAATGATACTCGTCGTTTGAGCTTATATTGAGTCTAGCAAAAATCTCAAAGGATTTATCCCCATGAGCCTTTGAAGCCAAGTTATGGTCGTTTTACTGAATTTTGAACCCAGCTTTAGGTATACACTGGAAAATCAACAAAACTGAACGTCGATAGGAAATATTGCTCATAGATAGGTCTTCTGATCCATAGAATATTCTGAAAGTTTTAGCCGAAAAGAATGTATTTTCATCAAGAAATTGAATGTCCAAAAAACAAACATTATCATTTGCTACAGGTATGATACAAAAATCGAGGTTGGGGTGTGAGTGTGGGTCCGGATCTCGGTGTGGCTATTCTTTTACCCGCATTCGCATTCGCAGACGCATACCCACACCCACACATCCGCATCCACACCTCACACCCACACCCACCCACATCCACACCCTCCCCTGCAGTCTTTTTAACTTCTGCTTATGAAAGTAGGAATGGTTGAAACATTTCTTTTTGAGAATAATCCATGTCTCCTGACATTAATGAATTTGAATGACGGTTTTCATTATTTTAAGAAATTATTTTTCCTTGAAACAGTGCAATTTCCCGGTTTTGGGGAAACTGTCCAGCCCCCTAATAAAGAGGACGTTATTTTCATTTGATTCATTTCTCAAAATCAATAACAATTTTTCCTTTAACTCGACTAGTATCTAATCGTTCATAACCTTGTTTTACATGATTACTAAATTCAAATACAGAATCAATTATAGGTTTAACAATGCCTTTATTAACCATATTAGACCATTACAGATGCTGTCCGATCAAACGCAGTATATTGTTATAAAGGATATAACAATGAAGAATAGTGATCACATAAATGTTGAAAAATTTATCGAGTTAATGGTCCAGAGTAACCTTTAGCTGGAAATAGTCGAGTTAGTTATTATGTTTTACGATATTGGAATAAAAAACTAAGCCTGAATAAGAATTTTAAATCAAAGAAAGACAATTGCGTGCTGTACGTTGCATTCATCAATGATTACGCTTGGTCGCACGGCATTATGTAAAATATCTTTAGTTTTTCTTGCAAATCTATAATGAAGGATCATGAGAACAATGCATTACAATGTTCTTATTATTTTATTTTCCTTAGTGATTTGTCTGAATAGAAAATAATTGACTTTGGTCTATGAAAGAATTACGCGTGTACCAGTTAATTGAATATCATATTACAAAACACTATTGATTAATTTATTGAACTTGAAAAATCAATATCAATAAAGAAAAATCAATTATTTATCTAACCTTAAAGACGATAGATGGAAAAATAATTCTTTTTTACAGCTTATTTTTTTCCTTTCGTTCTCTTCAGCATTCTCCCTCTGCTTCTCATTGCTCGTTTTCTTCACTACACCAACTCATATATAATTACTCGTTAATTTTACCTGAGAAAGAGATGATGATGATTATCGAAAATACCCGCTTAACCTTTGATATACAACAATAATCGTTCAGTTATATATAAGGCTTCTTTCAATGAGCTATATACATGATTGAGGCGTCTTCTCGCTAGTGACCATCTTGTCCCATTAGAATACAGTAATTAATATATGAACTCATTATAATGAACATACGGATTCAGATATTCATGTAATGTACTACTATGATAGCGACCACTAAAATCGAAATTCCTGAATAGTGTCATTTCAAAACAATTTACAAATTAAATTGTACCGATAGTATACTTATTGATAATAGTTTTTATCCACATTAGCTATTTAAATGAGGAAATCCTTTCCATTATGCTTATTTAATAATTCATAATCGTCTCTGATTGTTTCTATATTATCTACAAAAATAAAGTGAATAATTGTACAACTATCTTTAACTCGATATAACTACTACATCATCATAAGAAATACACATCATTTTTCAGATCTTATAGTTAAAGTAGATTGTTATTTTTTCTTACAAGTTACAGACAAGAGATGCGCACTGCTAGCGCTGAGGGCGGTCACACTTTACGCGCGAACCGTCTATGCCCTAATTTCAAAAATGCCTGATTTTTTGGTAATCACACCGTCAAAAAGGTTTTTGAAGGCTATCGCTCTGCGCCCCCTCTCTAGTACTATTGGTCGAACCTTAATCGTACTATCTGTTAAACTCTATTGCCAGGAATTTATTTCTGGATCTATAGTCTTCTTTCTTTTTTCGGACATCTGAAACAGTATTTTTTTAATGAAACAATCATCTTTTATTTGCATAATTCTATCTGCTGTCAACGACATGTCTTTTTTTCATATTAATTTGTTATTTCTTTAATACCATAAAAAGTCATTCAACTAAAAACTTATTTTATCAGATATTTTCATTAAAATAATGAACGTTAGTTTTCACTTGTTTATACCCGAGTTTCTATAAAATCACTTTCTCATTTTAGTCTTACAATCATTATTAACGAAAAAAAGCGTCAATTGATAAGAATGGATGCAGTATCAATTGAGTTAATAACATCTTATGTTGTATTTTATACCTCATACGTAATACTTGTTTTGGGTAATATTGGATGTATATGTAATTTTATAACTTTTACAACAAAACAATTACGTCAAAGCTCTTGTGGATGGTATTTTTTAATGTCTGCTCTTTTTGATTTTCTTTGTATCAATTTCGGTCTTTTCACAAAATTAGAAACCGAACATTATGGCAGCACATTACAAGATACAAATCGTGTCTGGTGTCGAATACGTATATTTTTTACATGGGTATTACCATGTTTTGCAACAGGGTATCTTGTTTTAGCTTCGATTGATCGATGTTTATCAACATCAACAAATACACGACTTCGATCATTTAGTCAAATTAAAGTTGCACATAGAATGACATGGGTACCAATTATCTTGTATACTCTCACAACTTCTCATCAATTTTTTTATTATGATCTTCGACCAACTTGTAGTCCATTACCCGGTACTTATGTATATTTTCTTTCACTGTATAGTATTATTTGGACAAGTTTAATTCCACAAAGTGCTATGCTTATATTTGGTTTGATTACATATTATAATGTTCGAAAGAGTCATAAACGTGTTGTTCGTCTATTAGAACAACAACGAAATCGAACTGATTCTCAATTAATTACTATTACATTAGTTCAAGTGTTATGTAGTTCAATTTTACTTAATATTCGAACAATCTATTTTTCATATATAAGATTTTCAACTGGAATTACAAGAGATAATTACCGTTATGCTGTTGAAACATTAATTTTACAAATATCAAGTTTAATATTTTATATAAATTTCAGTAAAAGTTTTTTTATTAATACTTTAGCAAGTAAACTTTTTCGTAAAGTTTTCAAAGAGCGTTTAATTACTTTCTATCAACGAATAACTTGGTGGAAGGTTCGAGTTTATCCAACCTTGACAACACGCACAGATCAAACTGAATTAGCAACAGTTATTTTGAAAGAAAACATTGCATTGCCACCAATGAGTTAATGGCAGAATGAAGACAACAGAGAAACTATTTATAAACTAATGTATTCATTTTGTTGTATTGTAATTTGTTTTAAACTTAAATTTAAATAAATTTTCACATTGCGGCTGAAAGTTTGTTTTGATTGATTAAAAGCATGCTGTTATAGTAGTCGGAAGAAATGTTCAAAAAGTTTTCGTTGTCATCAATATTATTGATAACAGTGCTACAGATAATATTGGCCTTACGATACAATATTTTAATGGTTCATGCTGTTATTGATGATTTTCATCTTTTCCTAAAATAAGTGTAAATATTTTGTATCTTCGACTGGTCGCTTAATGCCCATTTAAGCGGTGATTTTTTCAATTTTTATGAATTTTTTGTCACAAAAGCCAAAGATATCAGTTGTCCATCTAACTTTTCAAAAAGATCATTTTTTTTTATCAAATTGTGAAAAAATATGAATATTCTACTCAAATAGCCACGCTTTTCCGGCTTCTGGACATTCGGAAATAGCTGTGAAAACTACAAGTCTCAGTGTACCATCCTTCACATATGTATCTGTTTTATATGTTCTCAAGTAATGTTCATAGTACCTGCAACTTCCTAATAAAAACGATCAGTGTAAATGCTGGCCCAGTAAATTC
Source organism: Rotaria sp. Silwood1 (assembly GCA_905250075.1). Lineage (NCBI taxonomy): Eukaryota > Metazoa > Rotifera > Eurotatoria > Philodinida > Philodinidae > Rotaria > Rotaria sp. Silwood1. The sequence continues at coordinate 7,761 of CAJNOP010002875.1, forward strand.
CAGTACTTGTCGATTTCGGTTAAAAGTACTATAGTACATTTGACCAAAATTGTGAAACACTCGCACATACGATAAATATTACTTGTGCAAGTACCAAAACAAACATATTTATTGGGAGGTAGGATCCCGAGGCCTATAATCTTCCTATCCACGTTTGTTGCTATTTCTGACAGCTCATAATCTGAGATAAAGCATGGTTATCTATATACAATCCTCAGTTTTTGAAAAAAAGAACGAAAACTGATGTTTCTATGAGTTGTACCTAAAACTAGTTGAAAATCTAAAAAATAGCTTTTTCTCCTACTTTCTTTCTTTTTTTCTTTTCAAGCGAATATTTTTCCGTTTTTAAATCACTCTAACGCAAGCATAACTATATTTGTTAAGGCCTCTCCTCCTCAAAATTAAATCTCTCGCCAGTTACGCTCCCTCATCTTCTCAAAACATGATAACCATCCTGTTGCATAGGATTGAGCTGAAACTTTTCGAACATAGTAGAAATCAATCATCCTCGCACCATCGAAAATTTATTTGCATTCAGCTTCATCTCTCCAAGATTAAAATAATTTTACTACACATGTCTTTTTATGTGAGATTCATTTTCGTGGTTTTTCGCATCTTCAATTTCATTCAATTATCACATTATGATAGACTGAAGTTGGATGTGGGTGTGGCTCTTGTTTTTCTCACACCCACACCCACACCCTCCCACACCCACACGCACACCCCACACCCACACCAACACACCCACACTCACCCACCCACCCACACCCACACACCCACACCAACACACCCCGCCCACACCCACACCCACACCCATTTTCATGGGTTCTTTTGTATGTTCTTCGACTATGATTAGTTTTAAAAGGATTTCGTCTTATACATTATCGGAGAAAAAGACGCCCCGACTCCTCTTTCGATTAGTGAAAACCGCAGGTTGCTAGCTGTATCCGTTCCGAAGATATTCCTCGCAGAGTTTTGCCCATTTACTTCTGGCGCTGACATTAGTATGTACAGAGATAAGGGCTAGTTTGATTTTTTCATTTATTTTTGAACTCGAATTAAGCAATTCATGGATAGAAAGTGCAAATATATACAAACTTTTGCTCTTATTTATAAGATATCGACGTCTTTAATTGCCGCCGTCAGTGTCGTCATTATGGACTGACTGCGCTCGCATGATATCTGAGGTGTTTTTATCTTTCTGCCACGATTTTCCTCTACAACAGATAAAGATCGACGTGATAGCCGAGGTATAGTTTTTTTTTTATGAATATTTTCATTTTCATCTGATCCAGAGTTGACCGATTCGTCAGACGAACAAATGATTTCATCACTGTTGTCATTTTCACTTAATCGAGATTGGATAGATTTCCGACGTCGAATGGTTTTTTTCTTCATAATCGTCCTCTTCTTCATCTGAGGATTCAGATGATTGTTCAACATTTTGATAAAGAATATTTTCTTTCCATTGATTGAGATCTTGTTTCGGATGACAACGTGCTAATTCTTTCGTAAATTTCTTGGAAGATATATTAAATGACTGAACAAAATCAGTCAATTGTTGTTTCATTGATACACTTCGTCTGCTTTCAGCTTTTATATTTTCTTCGATCACCTTAGCTGCTGCTTGATGAAATCTTTTTGTTTCATTGTCATATAATTTCTTTTTATCTTTGATCGATCTTGATACGATTCTTAATTTTTCATTGGACTTACTTTGACGTTTCCGAAAAACTTTTTTTTGTAATGTGTTACGCCATGAACTCGTTCCTTGTTGTTTTACTTGAATGCGGAGCTTCAGTTTTTGCTTTTCCAGATCAGTTATTTCGTTGTATAGTTTATCAGCAGTAGATCGCATTTGTGGAATTTTATCTTTTAATAATTCATGTTTATTTTCATTGAGCATTGAACTTTGAATAGATTTTAACTTAGCAACAATATTATTATTTTCTTTGACGTAAAGATCAATCGAAGAAACAGCAGCATCGAAAACATGCCACAAATGTTCGTATTCTGTTAATTTGTTTTTCTTATTTGTATGAACTTTGTGCCATTCTGTTTGACGATCTTTGATGTTTTTCGAACACTTTGATAAAATATCGATCACGTCTTTGATCATTGTACGTTCAACATTTTGAAGACAAATATCTATATTGATTTATAGAGAAGATTTGATTAAAAAAAAACGAAAAATAATTACTATTTTCTTGTAGTGTATATGCGGCTTGATAATTCATAATTCTTTTTTCATCAGATGATGCATTTGTAACAGTTGAGAATTGTTTCTTTATTGGATTTGATCGTGTCATTATTTTCTTCACCTTCGAGATTCGAACGTGCTGTAATATTAGATTTTAGATGCATTTTTGTAAGCAGGATTCATATATATAATTCGTGATGAAAGGAGAAACCCTATGTGAATGATTAAAACCTGAGAATTTCCAACAAAAACAAAATGGAAAAAACTGGATGAAAATAGCATTGAGAGAAAAAAATACCCAGTTGGTTTCTTTCGTATTAAGTCAATAAATACATCATGTTCGGAGATATGAAGTTTTTATCGGTTTTCTCTTCCTCTGCAAGGTAAGCTCCCGTATACAACTACTAAGTGTGTGGGTATGGGTGTGGGTGTGGATGTGTGGGTGGGTGTGGGTATGGGTGAGTGTGGGTGTGGGTGTGGGCGTGGGTGTGGGTGTGGGTGTGGGTGTGGGTGTGGGTGTGG
>CAJNOP010002876.1:0-15362 GCA_905250075.1 Rotaria sp. Silwood1
CATGAACTTTCGTAATAGAAAGCCATCACTTTTTATTTCATGGAAATTAGACATGAGTTTTATTTATTGCTATGTTAGTTTATACCTTGAACAAGCAATTATTTTCGTATGTTGAAACATGATATGTCAAAGATCGACTTAATATTACACGTACTGTTTGTCGTAGTAAGGAGTTCAGAAAAAATGAATTTTTTAAGTTTCACTTTCAAAAATACATCATCCAAACATATCATTATTGAAAACGGTTGAAAATCGAATAATCTGATTCTAATAGTAGCATTTTCATTCAATTATTAAACATAAGACGCCCATTAAAATGATATGATTTCTAAAGCTTGTACAACAGTACTTCTTTCTGGTACATGATGGTGTTTAATTACATAATAACTTTGATTGTGGCACTTTCGAAATAACATAAAGTATGAGTATAAAATTCGAAAGCAATCAAATAATTTTTATGAAGATTTTAGATCTTATACTAGGCTTACTTAGCTTAGATGCCCTCCTCAGGGCAGGGCAAACCAAAAATGAATGAATTATTTTCAGGGCAGGACAGGGCAGACCAGGGCAGGGCAAAAAAAACTACCCTATGACGGTCTCTGGTGTGGGTATGGTTTTTAATAAGTAATAGATCAACACAAGGGAAACAAGCGAATCCTTGGACCTTGATGGATCTCAGTATTATTTTTTTCACCTATCAGAATCCAAGGATCCGATTTTTCTGCCTTAGATCAGTACCTACTCTCATCCACACCCACACTCTCTACACCTAGTTTATTGATGTCATCCGAATCGAAACTTCCAACAATAGCAAAGCTGATGATTCTCTTGGATGAACATAAGAGTGGTTAAACGGCTACATCAATACTCTTACCTATCTATGACACCTCACCAATCAAATACAAAATGCGTAAACAGTTGTTTAAGAAAAAATACAAAATAAAAATCAATATTTTCTGTCAATTAAGTATTTTTTGAAAATTCGATATATAAAAAGTTTACGAAGAATTGAGATACTTGTCGCCATGTATGGCTTATGTTCAGATATAAATAATAGCTGAAAAGAGCAATATTTTTAAAGTTTTGTTAAATTATTTATTTTGTCTCTTATTCAGATGAAAAGAATCATAAAAATCAACAATAAGTCAATCAGTTGACGGATTTCTAGCAATATTTTCTAAATATATGTATAGCAAATCTTCTTCCAATCGTTCAAAGATATTGGATAAGTGTTCTTTAAGATTTTCATAAGTTTCAAAAGAATTTATATTCTGTCAAAACTTTTCGACATTAGACCTGAGACTCTATGTATTGTTAGTGATTAAAGACTCGAATATTTCCATTAAATAGAACAAAGGTACATTATTATCATTGTATTTTTAAAGAAATTGCAAAACTTGGTATGTTAGTGAGATTATTGATTTCGTCGGTGGACGTATACCTTGACAAATAAGTTGTAATAATTTGTGAAGAAATATACAGAATGATTTCGGTTTATTTTCATTTAAAATACTTTCAATTTGTTCAGGATGAATGATTTTTACAAGGGGGAAAGTGCAGGCACCCAGCACCTGCTCAGCACGTATACCGCATTCCACAGTGAGCATCTACGGTACCTACGGCACTTTCAGCATCTTCAACAACTATTCTATTGTCTTAAGTACTTAAGATAATGAAACAATGTTTGCAGGTGCTGAAGGTGCCGTAGGTGCTCATAGTGAAATGCGGTATAGGTGCCGAACAGGTGCTGTAGGTGCTGGCAGGTGCTAATAGGTGCTGTAGGTGCTGTAGGTGCTGGTAGGTGCCGGTAGGTACTGGTAGGTGCTGGTAGGTACTGGTAGGTGCTGGTAGGTACTGGTAGGTGCTGGTAGGTGCTGTAGGTGCTGAGCAGGTGCTGGGTGCTAGGCGTCTGCACTTACCCCCTTGGATTTTTAGCTAGATCTACATACATATCATTAAAATTAAAATACGTCAATAGAACATGCTGTATAAACTTAGACCAGTCATTGAAATATATTTTAACGAATTTTGTTAATATGGATAAAAGTTTTATAATTTGTTCTTGATATATAAAATGATGAAATAAATCTGAAATATATTTCGAATCGATAAAACTAGTCTGATGATGCATGAATTTAATTCTCATAAATACTTCATGTATTAAGAGTAGTGTCACATATCCAAGATTTTGGAGATGCCACCACATCTCCCGTGGGAGGTGCCGCGTCTCCAGCGGAAGACGCGACACCCACACTCGAGAGATGTGGTCATTCACCACTGGAGATGTAAGATCTCCTTTAGAGATGCGCATCCCCCACACCCACACCCGCATCTCTCGCGCGAGATGCGGCATCTCCAGCGGGAGACGTGGTGGCATCTCCAAAATCTTGGATATGTGACACTGCTGTTCTTATCATTTTTCTATAGGTATTCCAGTATATGTTTTGAATTGATTTCTGTCATTTTATCGAAAGCCTTCTTAAAAGTTTGTCCATCAATAAATTTCGAAGATGTAATAGAATTTGGAATAATGACTGAAAGCGTGTGGGTTTGTAGGTGTGAGTATGCGTGTTGCCATTAGTCTCACAGCTACAGTTACATCTGCACTCCACTCACACATACACCCACACCATGAATAATGGTATAATTTAAGAAATGTTAAACATTTCTGATTGAAGTTTTGAGTATAGAAGCTTCATCAACAACATCTCATTGCTGAAGTTTTTAATGAAATCGAACGTAACATCTGAAAATGTTGTTATGCAATAGGATGGCTTGAACCGATTTTAATCACCTTGGCAATAGAATTTTTTTCGATGTCTTGTTGAACATTTGTATTGGGGTGATTCACAATGAAAAATTTCAACATATGTATGCATAAGGTTGTGTGGTGTTGACATCGTGGTTTGATTTTGTTTTTCGATACTGCATGATAGGATATTATTATCTGGCTTATAAATCTCATTAACTAGAATCATTTATGTGAAAGGAAATTTTCTTGGTTAAATGGATGCACTAAAGGTAATTCAGAATTGAAGTTGAATATCACGTAAATCAACTCTAACAAAATACGGCAAATCAGTCCCCCATATCGTTGTAAGAAGGCAGCTACGTCGTAATACATCTTTCTCATTCAATGACTAATGTATGGTGAATAGATGCATATTTATCAAGGTATGGTAAGTAGATACATATTTACTAAGAAATGATGAACAGGTAAATATTTATTGATTATATATTGTGAGTGATCCTCTCATATTTCACTGCGAGCCATAAATTTGACGTTGCTTTTTTTATCATGGCATCATATTAATATTGCACCGCTCTCAGGACGCTTTGTCTTTCTCCCTACAATAAGCGAAACCTTCACATGTGTTCTTGGTAAGAAGAAGTTTTTGGTATAGATTTTATCAGATTAGTATGCGGAACATACTGAACCTTCTTCAATGTATATATAGAATACAGCTCGTTTTTAATGTGTATCATGCTGTTGTGAAGACTTCCTTGTCCAAAGATCAGATGTACCCAAAACTACATTAAATAAAAATTCTGAGACTTCCAGAGAAGTTGAATTTCAATTTGTAAATCCCAAATTGTGCTTCACTAAACATGTGCACATTTTCTACAAACACGAAAATATACAAGTGAACATGTGTGAAGTAGCCACAAAAAGTAAGATTGTGATCGATCGTGTTTTGGAGAAGACAATCGAAAAAAAATACATTTCCTAAAATTTGGGCCACTACAGTAAAGAATGAGCTAGATTTTTATTAATTTCAAAATTGCTGTATTATTTTCCTTGACTGTGAAATCTTCACTTTGGTCCTGAAAATGAAATCACTAGAAGGAAAATATTTGAATCTATTCTAGTTAGTTGAAGAGGCGTTTTTTTTGCCGTTCTAACGAAATTTAATGTCACATCATTTAAACAATAGTGTATTGACAAAAGGAGTCATTTATCATAATAAAAGAATTTGAAGATAAAATATAAAAATCATGTTCTTGTCGTTTAAATGTTAGGTTAATCACCGTTTTCTAACAAACACAATGTGTCGCTTATGCAATGATATCATCATATCACCTATAATAAACAGTCGTTGTGAATAAAATATCATTGTTGATTGCGAGCTCTCTTTTGACACTCTTCATTGATAGTTTAAATCTTTTCCGTTGCGTAAGAAGATGAAGTTATCGAACATTATTCCGCAAATGAGTGAATGAAAGTAGTGTCTGAATTTATGCGTTGCTTTCCCTCACATGATTATAGAATACTGATTAAAAATATATGTACGAGTGACTCCGCTACTCAACGTTTTTTTTTTTAGCAGAACGGATGGATGTGATTGTCTAAAAGGTGGTTTAACTGTTCCGCTTCTTGTTGGAAGGTAAACATGAGAAATAGTAAGCATTGCAACATTTGTAATGGTTGAGCTTAAAACGAGTTGTCTTTAATTGGTAGGAACGAATGCAGTAAAATAATCTGTATGTAACTGACAAAACGTTTATACATAAGAAAAAATTTTACTGAAATCTATTTGAAGAAGAAGAGAGTGATTTATTTTGATGCTCTCCAGAAAGAGCATCATTAGAACGGCCTATTGAGAGTCTTAAGTCTTTTTTTTTCAGAAAAAATAAAATCAGAATTTGCACTATCAGTGTTTCCAAGAACAGATTTTGCAACAACCCGCCTAATTGTATAGATAAAATTCAGTTTAGTTCTTTCGAGAATGTATGGTGAGATATGGTAAAACGATATCGAATAAATTCTTTTCATTGAATCAATCAAACTGGGCATGTGAATAAACATCAATCGTCCAAGCTATCTCGCCTCACAGATGGGGTAATGCGAGTAACAAGCAACAAAAATGTACGCTTGGAGATGATTTGAGCTTAGTACGCAAAAAAAGAGTATTAGATAAGAAAAATTGTGTTCATCTGTATGTCTAATTTAATCTAATTAGTGAATGAAATTTCTATGCGGGAAAAATAAAATAATCCTTGATTGTAATCGATTATTTTCCAATAGGAATGTATTAAGATAATGATGGAAAAATATCTGTTTCATAAATTCCAAATAATAACAATGCATTACATGAGGAAATAATTGATTGGAATTGATGAAAATGATAATTAATTGACTACATTATGCATATTACTCTGATATGTATTACACTATAATCGATTTCGATAATTCAAAATTAATTCGAATCGTTACACTTTAACATCATTAGTTGATCACCTTCGAACATAAAACTATTGATTACTGTCTGTCAGCGCACTATAAACTAAGAAGACAGTAAAGGAAAATATTTCACCTGAACAACTAGGCGAAGAAGAATTAAAAATAGAGGTACACTTCAAACATGCTAGATTAGTGATATTTTGTCGAAAACGATCATTTTTCATAATTGATATAATCAAAACGATTTTATTGAATCAGATTATAAGTTACATGTAGATGTGCTTTCGTCCATTGAATTTCAGAAAATAAATATTGTAGCCACATCGAAAATAGCTGATGATGCTGTATTATTGATTTTTTGGATCTGATGGATAGCAGTAATACAATTACAGTTTGAAATAGTACTTTGTAATATTTAAGGAAGCATATTAGTCTCATAGTTTCTTTCTCGCCATTGAACAACAGACTTGTTTTGTTATAGAACTTTTTAAAAGTATCACAATATGTTACCTTTTCACATTTTACAGGATTAGAAAAAGCTACGTACAATTTTATCACTATATTAAAATTCGACATTTATGGAAGTTAACAGCCGCATTATCATTTATGTTTACTGTTGGGTTCTTCATTGGTTCAAGAACATATTTAAACCAAGGGATTCCCAAATCGTTCTTTTTTCAATATTTTCCAATGGCTCCTGGAGCTGTTTCGGAGAACAATATCATAATTAGTGTTCTTCTTGGTCTGTCTTTGCAAACAACATATCGCTTCGTTCGTTCAGCTCGAACTAGCTGTAGCAGCTGTCACATAGTCTTGTTTCTTCATAGCCAAACGATTGCTGAAGAAGATTTCCTTCAACTCGCCAGTTTGTATTCTATCACTTATATTCCGTACGATATGTGGACGCCATCAGACACATCAGTGAGATGGCCCTCCATTGCAACTGCGTCACTGCGCTGGATCATAATAAGTCAATACTTGAGACATCTTGATAAAATGCAAACTCGATACAAGTACATTTTCATATGCGATGCTCGTGATGTTATATTTCAACAAAACATCTTCAACTATGTAAACCAATATGACCAAGGTCTCATTGTATTTCAAGAATCTGCTAAAATGACCATTAAAAAATGCAGCTATAATTCCAAATGGATTAGAGATTGTTACGGTGAGGAAGAACTTGAACGTATTGGAAATCGTTCGATCATTTGTGCCGGTACAATATTGGGCTCATGGAAAGCTATGCTTGATTATTTGTCAATAGTGGAGCAAATTACAAAAAACAGATACCGAGAGTGTAACGACCAAGGTATCCACAATTATCTAGTCCACAGAGATGGTGTTAACAACACTAAAATTCACGTTATTACAAACGAAAATGGCTTTGTAGGAACACTTGGATATCCAGGAACTTATATTCGCAATAAATTTGGACTTATCCTTAATCAAAACGAGCAAGTCTATGCTGTTCTTCATCAATTTGATCGAATTAAGCAGATAAACGATCAAATCGACATCGAATACCAACTATGGCCAACTAATACACGACTTTAGCTGGTTTATTCTAGAATCACCCATCTATAGTACAACATGAGTCTATCAATCGATTAAAGAAATACTCTAAGTCAACCTAATCCATATTTGAATTGATATCACTCATCGTGCTCATCACATATCATCCTTCATTCGGCAATAGTTTCTTCAATTTCCCTTGAAAAAATTGGCGATCCGACTCTTTGTATGCAAAATTTTGTTGATTGAAAATTGATTCAAAAGAAGTTTTTCATTATTTCCTAATCATAGTTCACTTTCACGAACAGAAAAATCTTATTTCTCACCTTGTAATTTGATAACAAGAATTGAGTCCTTTTTTTTACTAGAAAACTATAAGAGTGTGGATGGATGTGATTGAACACTCAATCTACATTCACATCCAAATTGCTTCGGACTTTTTTTGCGATCATTTAATCACGTTTAGAAGACAACATTCATCCGCACCTATAAATATTCTTTTATCTTAGATACAAATAGTCTCGTCAAACACTGTTTTGCATTAGGTTTTTTCCTTCGAAGAAACCAAATTGTGACAAAAAGATTCAGAAATTAGTGGAAAAATAAAGTATATCGTCATTCAATAAATCACCTTAAATTACATGTTTAAAAACTGCTTCATCTCAGTCTCTGTAAACCATTTTTTCATATTATCCGGTGCAATAACCTGCTCTTCGGCTCTTTCATGTTCATTGACCAACGTTGATACTTTATTAACGAGTGAAGTGGCATCGACAATAGCAGTGCTAATATCTTCGTGCGAGTTTTTGAGCTGTTTGAGGCGATGAGAACAATTTTCAAATTCGACTAGCAGTTGTGCAAGCTGTTGATGTTGAGTTTCTAAATGTGAGATATCTATTTTACGAGCAATGATAGGAAACAAGTATCTATCTTCAATAGTATGATGATTATGAAGAAAGTGACAAAACGAATGAATATCGGAAGCTAAACGATGCAGATCTCCGATGCTTTTGGCCTGCTTACACTGTTGTTGCATTGATAAAAGTTGTTGATGATGTGTACTGTGAAAGTAGAGCATAGTTTGGTAGAGCTTTGAAAATGCATTTTGGGAGCTCATCGAGAGACAAGAGACTCTAAAACGAAATAGCATCGAAAGTTCAGCAATGTCACATATCCAAGATTTTGGAGATGCCACCACGTCTCCCGCGGGAGATGCCGCATCTCGCGCGAAAGATGCGGGTGTGGGTGTGGGGGATGCGCTTCTCTAAAGGAGTTCTTACATCTCCAGTGGTGAATGACCACATCTCTCGAGTGTGGGTGTCGCGTCTCCAGCGGGAGACGCGGCATCTCCCACGGGAGATGTGGTGGCATCTCCAAAATCTTGGATATGTGACACTACTCCGAAAGTTATGAAAGATAACTTGAAAAGCTGTAATAACTGAATTTTTTTGCATCTGTCTGATTTAATCCTTTGGTACCATACACTGAACTAAGTCTCCACTTCTCTGTGAATCTTAATGCACTTAAACTAAAAGGAATAGAATAGTAACGAGCCAACCATCTTGAAAACTCATGACACTTTAATGGCTTCATCATTCTCTTCTACTTCCATATTGTACTCATCACTACCACTACCATTACTTCTTCCCCTCGCTTATTGGTCCAGATGTCAGCATCATCCAATCATTCCATTGATCTCTCTCCTCTCTGTTAGCATCATAACTGGAATCTAAGAGTTTTCTGTCGTCTACTTGAGCCGAATTTCACATAATACCGATTTGTGACCCAACTGACCTTCTTTCCATACGTACTTGTAGTTATCAACTATTTATTAATGTGCACAAGAATGGAGTTTTGAAGTGTTGACGATGAATTCGTCGTCAATACTAGTTTTAACTCTAATTGTTGACGATTGCAAGACTTTCAGAATTCGATAATCCTCTACATGCCAGTCTCTAGCAAGAAAGATTCTTTTTCTGGGCACAAACTTAAAATCATTTCTTGTTTTTGTCTGAAAAGAGTTTCGTCGATTTAAAGGGTTATTGTTGCGTCTGACTCAATGGTTTCGTACACTATAAAGAAGGTTCAAGAGTTTGCAAGTATTCGCAACACTACAAACATTCTTTGGAAAGAGCCATAAAACCTGTTACCAACATTTTCGAATTGGTCACGTTACTCGTTATTAAGCTCTTTTTCAATCCTTTCAATTCAAGCATAAGTTCTCCCTCAGACAACCTTCTCTCAAGAATGTGCGAAAGAATACATGAGGTTCAATAGCAGAAAAGATAGTATATGAATGTTCATAGTATATAGGTGCAAGTATGAGAAAATAGAAGATCCACACCCACACTCACACTCTTTTGTTTGAGATTTCGAGTAGTATTCATCTAATTCAACTCATATGCATAGTCAGAATCTCTTGTCTTTAGAGGAAAAATTGCAAGTCTGATTCAAAGTAGAAAAATTGTCGATGAGAAAGATTAAAATAAAATTATACCGTATTAGACTTCTGTGGCATTTCGTTAGAAAATTTAACCCAACGGTCAAGCTCGATTGGAATTGAATATGTTTCAACGCTTATTTAACGAGCCAATGATAAATATTTTGAGGCTTTATTTAACTAGTTACTGATAGTTATGAAAAGTGTCTTCCCAATGACTTTTAGCATGCTGTAGAGAAGCAAGATTCTAACAATTTATGATTCGATGCAATTATTTTAGCACTCAAATTTTTAATGGTTGGTTTCGAATATCAATCGCTTGATCGAAGTTTTTCATATTTTAATAGATAAAACTGAGTTGATGATAAATGAGAGAATGTAGAACAAAATTATCAAGAACAGTACTAATGTACATCTCGGGTACCAATAAAATGATGCAGTTTATTCTATTATTCATTTATTTTAATCTGTGTAATAACTAATATTATGCAATGTGTCAAACTGTAAAATGTTCTGTATAGAAGATCTTTTCTGGATTATCTCATGTTCTACAAACAAATAACAGAAATAGTATTTTTGATTTCATGGTTAATTAACTTTGCTTAGGACCAGTTCTTTCTGATTGATCACTTGTCTTTAACTGTTTGAATGTCATAGCTTTTAAGTGATCAAAACTATGTTACAAAAATTAATGATATGTGTGACTACTAGTCAAAACTGAGATATATCGATAGTATGGACGAAAATTGATGTCAAATAACAATTGTTTCACATTTTCTTTAGCATGAAATCAAGACTAAAATTACAGAACACATGTCAAATACTATTTTTATTATTGTTATTATGAATGTAATTTCAGCAATCTAAACTAACATATATAAAAGCAACTAACTACAAGTTTAGAGCTTGGCAGTTATCGGAAATGTTCAAACCGATGAACAAGGTTAACATGTTCAGGTGTATTGTATTTGAATCCATGACTATACTTCGCAAGTCATTTAAGTTTCTCATGGGTGTGGGCGTAAGAGAATAGAAGAACGACACGCACCCACACCCTGTCTTTTTTGTTGAAGTCACTATTTTTCTTGGTGCACTTTATTGGTCGAAGTGATTTTCCATTTCGATTAAATCTTGTGGCGAATATTGTACAACTAATTTCACGATACCTTGCGCTTGTTTAAGTAAACGTACAGCTGTTTCAAGATATTCATTTTCAACAGAAACACCATTCACTGATAATAATTGATCACCTTTTCTTAACTCACCATGTTCCCAAGCAACACCATATGGAGTAACATGTGATATGTAAATAGGAGAGTTTTCTTCTCGACCACCTTTTATATGAAATCCAAAACTTTCGGCAGCTTTTCGTAATTCAATAACGCGTGGATTAGAATGACCTTCAAAAACAACAAAAGCAGTTACTTAAATTTATCAAGGCTGTATATGTGACTCTGCTAGTGTAGGCATGTGGATGTGGAGATGATCCTCACTTTACCCACACCCCAAAGCATTGCCTTAACATTCTTTTGAATATCATCGCGATACTAAAGACTTTTGTTTATCGCTGATGGCGGTTGAGTAGCGGTTGATTCTTAGACACAATGAACATCTCTCATAGTAATCGATAAAAAGAACTTTTCTCATATTCAGTTTTAGTGAATCCTTCAAAAACGGTTGAGTTGTTTAGATCTTTTGTTATATCTGTTTCTAGGGAAAACGATAAACTTCCGATTAAATTCATTTCCATGTTCGAAGACTGGTGTTGAATTTCTAAAAATTTATGTGTTCTTTTTGGAAATCTGTAAAAGAGAAACAGATTGCTGTTTTTAAGTGCTTGGGTTAATGAACAGTGCCTAGATTTTGCGACTATAGCCACGAAAAGTTCTATCTAAGTAGCCAGGAGTTGAATTCAGTTTTTTCAAAACTAGTACAAAGCATAATATCCATTTTTTTGTATAAATTCACTTCATCGCCAATTCAGATATTAACCAAGACACCTACCAGAAGATAAAACAATAGAAATTCGGTGAATAAGTGCTACACTGTCTTCTTTCATTGAGAGATTGGGTGGCATATCAAGTCTTTTTGCTAATTGTGTTAGTGTTCTTTTAAGATGATTTAAATCTATCTCATTAAAATCATTTTCTAGACGTGTTTGTTTTAGTTGATCAGTTAGTTTGGCTAAATTAAGCTCTGTTTCAGTAATATTTTCAGCCGTAGTTTGAAGTAATAGTTGTCTGTATTCGTGTGCTGCTTTATGGATTTTTTTTATCGAATCTTCTTCCCATTTATTAATTTTTTTTATCAATATACGCTGTGTCGGATCATGTGCCTGTTCAGTAAGTGTTTGTCGGAGTAGATCACGATTAATTTCAATTTCATTTAGTTCTCCACTTAATTCTTGACGATGATCAGTTAAATGATTATAACAAAACAGTTTTAAACAACCTTCACATCTTACTGTACTCTTTTCTTTACCACATGTACTACATCGAGCTTTACTAGGTACTGTTGCCATGTATCAATATTTTAATATTGGTAAATGTATGTAGATGAGTTGAAGATTGAATGTGTCGAACTAAAGTTTAAAGAAAAAGAGAATACCGAATGCATTATAGAGTAGCTACTCGAGTCGAGTTCGAATAATAAATGAAAATGTCAAACTTACACAAGTACTTTCTCTGCGAAAGAAAAACACAAAAACGTATGTCAATTATAATTTATAGGGTAATTCCATGGTGTTTCTACCACGGTTACATCAAATACCTTCTATCAACGTGAAAGTCTCAGAATTTGTAGAGCTCGATTGGCTGACAATTTTGACGTGTCTAGATTTCAGAAAATATCTTGGAATCTATGATTCCCAGAAGTCGAATTTTTATAGTCTTTATTGTGTAAAATTTAACAAAAGAGTTTTTCGTGTTTTTTCATCTTTTTTTTAAGCCTTTATTGTTTGCACGTTTTCGATCGCGCAGTTTTCTTAGAAGGTCACTTTTATTCAGTTTTAATCATAGTACCTGGAGCAATACCGTTTCGAATATTGGGACCACTCTGGAAAGAATGCGAGAGGACTAAACGTCGATAGATTTTCACATATGAGATTTTAAAATAGTGAAAAGCGATTTACATTTCAATTGAAAAAAGTGTAACTTTTCGAATTTAGCAGATAACTGACATAGTGGCGAAGATAGAGCAACACTTGCTCTACAAAATGGTATGCATCGCTTTTCAGGCTAATCAAATCTATCAAAATGACAAAGGGTATAAAATCGGGCAGATTTCGATGTTTTCTGCCTATTTTTTAATACATAGCATTTGTAGAGCTTTCAATTCTAAGTATATTGATAAAAACTTTTCAAAAAGCTTTTGTTTTAACTAAGATATACTCAATATATTTTCAGCAGTAAAAATCGAAAATTCGTAAGAAAACGGTTTCTTTTGCAAAATTTTCTCCAATGCCGCTTGGTAGTTTTGTATACCCAAAACAAGCTCAGAAGTGAAATTCAAGACCATATCTGGATAACCGCTTGAGTTGTCTCAAGATGTGTACGGTATTGAAATCAGTTAATTGAATCGTCCTTCACCTTTTTTTTCATGTACTTAAACAAAATCAAGACAACAAAATTGAGCAGAAGAAATGAATTTTCTTCGATTCTCGAAAAACAGATCTAAGGAAATAATGTGAATGAAAGTATTCAAAATTTTCAGATTTTAGGACACAAATGTAATCTCAGACCCAATTTCTCGACCACAAGGAATTCGATGATCCAACAACAATATAGTTGAACTATCTTAACTCATCAAAGAACAACAAGGGCACTTTGTACAAGTCATTATATTGGAAAAATAGTTGTGCATCGAGCTTTCTCTCAATGTAAGATTTGATTAATAAACATCGGAAGATGTCATTGAATACGTTGATGGACTTTACAGCTACTCTCAAGAAATAAAAACGACATAGAGTATTAGACCAAAACTTCTATCGTTCTCTTCCTACCCAATGTGCTTTGAAATCAAAATCAGTCAGATTTATATTTTGATCGTAAGTATACTTCATAAAACACTGATTATATGTATGGCCCTATATTTCTCTCAAAAAAGATTTCACCACAACCTAGTTCACATGCGAACTCTACGCTCGATGTATGCCATTTAGTGAAGTTATTTGCATAGGGATAATTCAAACGATTCTCAAGATTCTGGTTCACTCAGTTATCATCTACAGAGAGATCGTTTCAAGAATGATTCATCAAAAACAGCAAAGTCTAATAATGGTTCTATTTGACAAACAATTTCCACTTTCGATGATAGCAATCTATGAAACTCGGTTTAAAACAACGATTTTGAATTCGTAATACTATCGAATAATAATACATAGTCTCAACTATTTCTGAATGAAAAATATTCTGTTTAATCAAATATATCGAAAATTCAGTCAAGTTCTTCAAGAGTTTGATATTTCTTTCCTTTTTCATAGAAAAATGTCTGTATTTTCTCGTTCATACGATTCCTCAGAAAACCGAGTTTGATTTTTAAGAAAAACATAAAATGATGAGAAAATGTGTAAACAAATACCTGATTATTGATAGCGACACCTATCTAGTACATTGATCATTTGGTAACTTTCAGTAGACAGATGTAAAAGAATCTTCATCACGTTCTATGTTTTTTTATTTATACATTAGAATAGCTCTGTTATGTGTGGTTCGATCTACCAGTAAGAACAAGAAATTTCTCTTGGTGATGCAACAAATGATTATCATGGACACTCGAGCCAATGAAAATATTTGATAGATAAATTCTTGTCGAATCGAGAGTTTCGTTTGTTCTCAAGAAAAGGTTTCATCAACAGCACTTACTTGAATGCAGAAAGTCAATGTCGAGGAATATTTGATTCAAATTGAAGCTGTCGTAGGTAAGCAATGATCGTATAATGATGGCTGCTTGTTTTTACATACCATAACAGTCAGTAAATGAAAACTATGGAGTATCAACATAGTGTACACAGGAAAAAAGAAAAAGAACACAGGTAAAACAAAACCTTTCGTGTGCTGTTGACACTTTCCATAGTCACTCAGATTCTTCGGGCAAATCAGTCAGAGTGTCAGTGTAAGATGTAGAGCGTACATGTAGGATGTAGGTCTGGGTGCGGATGTGTGTGTCAATGTGGATGTGGATCTGCGTGTTGCTACGAGACTGAAGAGAGAAACTATACCCACCCATCCCCGCACCTTTGATGGAACCGAGTCAGACATGTTTCAGCAGCTATCGAAATTCATTTTTCAGAAATTTTTCAATAATATCGGTATCCATTATATCATTACATAGAAGAAATTATAGAAAAAATCAATATCTGATCGAGGGCGAGGACCATGATGAGACCTATGACAAAAATCAGCTGAAGTGAAGATTGTCTCTTTGAAGCTATGGGCTCTCTTCTGGTAGTGAAGTTAAAATATGTTGTGTACTATGCAACGGTAAAGTCAATGGCTTGAATAAATCTCCGTAGCTCCCATTACATAACACTATTTTATAAAAGCAAAACAATGTCTTTATTGACCATCATGAATGTATTCTTTTTACAACAACCTCTCTCACCAAAATTCAAGGGTGGGTGTGGGTGTGGATATGAAGAGAACGTCTACACCTACACCTCTACCCTATCGGAAATTAAATGATCTTTTAGCAATTATATTTCACACATCTTTTAGAGTAGTTACCTTTATTATCATTTTGCTTCTTTAAGATTTCAGACATAAACATTCTAACATACTGAATTGATGAAATATTTCAATATTTTTTCTTTCTTCCTTTTTCATTTCTCCTCGCACATGAGCCTAAGACACTGTTGCTTTGTGCGTCGGTTACAATAGAACGAAAAATAAAGTATGTTTCGTATTCACCTTATGACATCATAGCGCATGACCACATCAACAAAAAAATCGACTGAAGAGTATTGATACAAAACACTTTTTTTGTGCTGTAGACTATTCATTGGAAGAACAAGAATAAGTTTTTGCGTTTGGATGTTTGCTTCGCCATATGCAGGTGTGTTTTACTTGTTTTTGTGCAACCATTCTTCATCGCGTGTGTAAATGATGACTCAATTTTTCTGTATTCACGAGTGAGATCCGAAAGTATCGTTAGTGTTTTCTAATAAATATATCACTTAGGAATTACATGACTAGAGAATAGCTCTTTTGGATAATAATTTCATTCATT